>CAUYRH010128501.1:0-36793 GCA_963574655.1 Perodicticus potto | reverse complement strand
TTTTGGGGCGGGGGGGAACAGAGCCTCAAGCTGTCACCCTGGATAGAGTGCCGTGGCATCACAGCTCACAGCAACCTCCAATTCCTGGGTCAAGCGAGTCTCTTGCCTCCGCCTCCCAAGTAGCTGGGACTACAGGCGCCCACCACAACGCCCGGCCATTTTTTGGTTGCAGCCGTCGTTGTGTGGAGGGCCCAGGCTGGATTCGAAACCACCAGCTCAGGTGTACATGGCTGGCGCCTTAGCCCGTTGAGCCACAGGCGCAGAGCCTCTTCTCAGGTTTTGACAAAACCTTTCCACAAATAAAATTCCAGGCCCAAATGACTTCACCTGCAAATTCTAGCAAATATGAAATGAAGGAATTATACTGATACTATCCAAATAGCAATTGGAAAAAGAGAAGAGATTTCCCCATTTGTGTTGTAAAGCCAGTGTTACTTTGATACGAAAACCATACAAAGATATTTCAAAAAAAATGCAAAAAGAGATCAGTATTCTTAATGCACATGCATCAAAAAAATTCTAAACAATATTTTAGCACATTGAATTCAAAAGTATATCAAAAAGTACATCATAATTAATTATGTTTTGTCCAAGAAAAGGAAGATTAACCAAAACAAAGTACAGTCATCTTTGCAGACAAAGATAGTATTTGAAAATGTCTAATGTTCTTTGCTGATAAAAACTCTCAGCACACTAAGAATGTGAAGGATTTCCTCAATATGATAAAGCATATCTACAAAAACCTGTAGCTAGTAACATACTAATGGTAAAAGCCTCAAGGAATAGATTTCTTGATATGATACCAAAACATGATCAGTAAAATAGCAAGTTGATAAGTCAAAACTCATTTAAATTAAAAAGTTCTCTCTGAAAGACACTATAAAGAGAATGAAAAGGCAAACAGGAATCAGGGAGAAAAAAATTACAAATGACATATCTACAAAATAACTTTTATCTAGAATGCATAAAGGATTCTCAAAAATTCAAACCAATAAGAAAAACAGATACAAATTTGAGCAGACACCACACTGAATTGGGAATAAGGATGGCTAATAAGCATGTGAAGAAAGTACCCAGCATTATTAATCATTAGAGAAAGAAAAATTTAAATCACAATGCGATACTACTACGTAGATACCTGTTAGAATGGCAGAAAAAAAAAAAGAATGACAATATCAAATATTGGCAAGGACCTCTCACTTTGCTGGTGGGAATGTAAACGTGTATAATTCCTTTGGAAACAGCAAAAAAAATATATTAATATATACATAATTGAAAGTTTTGTAGACAGGGGGGTGCCTGTGGCTCAGTTAGTAGGGTGCTGACCCCATATAGCGAGGGTGGCAGGTTCAAAGCAGGCCCTGGACAAACTGTGACAAAAAAATAGCCAGGCTTTGTGGCAGGTGCCTATAGTCCCAGCTACTCAGGAGGTTAAGGCAAGAGAATCACCTAAGCCCAAGAGTTGGAGGTTGCTGTGAGCTGTGACGATACTACATTCTACTGAGGGCAACAAAGTGAGACTTGGTCTCTAAAAAAAAAAAAGAAAGAAAGTTTTGTGGACAGTGCATTGGTTTAATATAATTAGCATTTAAAATATGCAATCTCAATCCTCTTATTTGTAAAGTGTTTATATGTATAGGTAGGGTGAGTGGCTAGTAATAATAGCATTCAAGAGTGAGACAAGTAAGATAATTTACCTGGGTGTAGTTTATAAATGTAAGTCACCAAGCCTGAAAATGAAGTATTATTATCATTATTATTATTACTTTTTCTTTGTGAAGACCACAGTATGCTTTTCAATAATGTGGTTATATTTTATTCTTATTTCTCTGTTTTTTTTACTTCTTCTAGTGGCTGTAGGGCCCAAAATTCAGTCAGTGCTATTAGAGTGCAGAATATCTTTATGTATGAACATGACTTAATAAGAATAGTATTGCTAGCTACACGTTATGAAAGGGTTTTGGAAGCATCTAGTTGATGCAATCCCTACTTCAGAAGATCCAATAGAACCATCAAAATCACTGCAGAAATTAAATGCAAACGTGTGGGTGACTATGAAGTTTGGAAGTGGAAATTGTATGGGTAATGTATTACCTGTGGAGAAGTCCAGGATAATTGTTGAAAAATAAAAATCACCAACCTGGAGGATGGTTTTACTTGATGTGCTGATTTCATGTCTTATGTTGATAATTTTAGTTCTTACGTTCATGGTTCAGTGGTTAACAAGGGTTTTTCTTTTTCTCCTTTCCTATGATGAGACGAGGTAGAATGAGAAAACTTGTTGCCTTGCCTAAGTAAGAAAGCTGATATTTAACTTAAGCAGAACTGCTCTTTTCTAATAATCATTGTATCGTGTATTTACTGAGCACCTACCTAATACAACAAACAAGGCTGGATGTTCAAAGACTATTTGTTGAAACTCAATGTCACTTCATTTTTTCAGATTTTAGTTTACATGTAGTCCTAGTATAGCTCTACTCCTCGCTGCCATATACTATATAGTTATATACACTGAATACACAGTGTATTCTCTGCATGGAATTTAGGAGTCTTGAAAGGAGAGTCACAGCTTTTAAAAAAAGCCTAACTTAGTGCAAAATCTCTTGTACTGGGGTGAGACCTGTAGGTAAGCACACTGTTATGGGGTACTTTTGAAGTATTCATTGGAAAGAGATCTTACACAGAAGAAAGCGAATATTGGCCAAATGCCTGCTGTTTTACACTGTGCCTCTCAGAAAAAGTTGTATGACACCCTCTCTTTATCACTGCTGTCTTTTGGGGCAAAAATTCAAATAATTAACCATCTTAACTTCAATGAAAGGTCATCAAAGTGCCAAAGGATGAAAAACTGGGGATGAGATCCTATGTCAGTGTTCTCTAAGGGGCTCTAAGCACACAACATAGATAATATAATGAATCCCTGCAATGGTTACATAAAACAGATATGGGATAAGTATTGCCATTCTTTCAGTGCTTTGCAGTGGAAATATAAAAACCATCAAATAGAATTTTCAAGCCCCTCACTCAAAGAGCTCAGTGTTGTATTTGTCTTCTTTGCTTTGGACTGCTCCCCAGATGTCAGAAAGGATGAACCATAATCTCTCAAGGGCATGTTTGATGTGATTCACGTAGAGTAAAACAGATTACAGAAATTTATAACCTCTTTTGGGGAGAAGATAGAAGCTATATTCAACAAGAGATGGAGAAAAGTGAATGCTATTGAGCAATAATCACCAGCAAGCTGAGAGAGCTGCAAAGGCTTTAACTCAAACTTCTCAACAGAAAAATTTTGATCTGTTACAAGGCAAAAATAATTTTTAAGAGCTATAGAGAGACTTGAGAAAAGCAGGTAAGATCCTGAAATGTAAAAGGTACAGGAACTCCCCTAAGAGAACAGCCATGTGCTTAAACCCTTATTAGTTGAGCAAAAGGTTCCTGGATTTTTTCATTCTAAAGAATTATCTGCTGTGCAAAGAAAGGAAAAGGTTTCCATTTTTGTATGAAGATAAGACAGAAAGAGAAGTAGAATGAGCACAATGGCTGCCACTTCTGATAGATTATATAACTGAAATGGAGTTTCTGGACTAACTGCAGAATAAATTTTACCTAAGAAGGAATATTACAGTGTCTTCTTCTCAATATCTGCCTGTACATCTTAGCTGCACTACGTCTGCCCCCCCAGACATACAGAAACACACGTGCGCACACACATGCACACAGCGTGTGCACATTCACAAGGATTCCTACTACACGAAAAGGTATTGAACAACTCTACGTGCTAGTCATTGTCTTTGGAACTGATATGTCCATTTCCTTAATTGATCCCCATACTAACTGATAATGAAACACTTATTAACCATTTTGAAGTCCCATCAAATCATTGAACAAGGCTGGATTAATTACACCTGACTGGACCTTTTGATGTAAACAACACATGACAGTGATTTCCAGTACTGTATACTCGGGTAATTTATACTTTTAGACATCCAGATGGGTTGTTCATATTTTTCATCTATGAATTTCAACTATTTCTTGCTATTTTTTCTTATTTGCCATAGTCATTTATTCTGCTTCTTTAAAAACAAGAATCCATGTTATTCTGTTATGGTTATTTATATCTAAATGGGTGGCATTTCTTTTCCTAGTTCTATAGCCATAGCGCAAATTGCAGGAAGAACAAAAAAAAATGTGACTAGAGCTTGTTGGTCAACAAGAAATCCCTGCTTTATTCTTTCCTAAGAACCCACTACTATGGAAGATAAATTCTTTTCAGGGCTTGATGTGTACAGTGGTTCAAATATGTAATCCCAACACTTTGGGAGGTGGAAGTGGGAGGATCTCTTGAGAGTAGGAGTTCAAGTCCAACCTGAGAGACACAATGAAACACTCCCAGTCCCAATGCCACATCTCCATAAATAAATAAATAAATAAATAAATAAATAAATAAATAAATAAATAAATAAATAAATAAAAGGGTCGTGGTGGCCACTGCCTATGTTTCAGATACTCAGAAGGCTGAGGAGGAAGGAGCTAAAGGAACCATGAGGTCAATTCTCCTCCTCAGAAAATTTGTCTCAACTCAATGGAGTAGATTTTCTATACTTTCTAAATAAAACTTGCTTTGACTTTACACTGTTAGCTTGTTCCTGAATTCTCTCTGGTGTGAAGCCAAGGACCCACTTGGACATCAAGTGGCTGCTAACTTTGGGAGTTACGTTTCTGTGTTACCTCCATCATCATAAATAAGCTATACTTTTATTTAAAAAGAGAATAATATTGAAATAGTTAAACAATTTTAAGTAGTTTAGAAATTTATTTTAATTAATGGGTTGCTTGATTCCAAAGAGATTAACATGCATATTTATTCACATGTACATACATTTTTTTTGTATTCCCAATAACTCATATGCTCCCGAACTCATATAAAGTCTTACCTTACTGCTATGAAATAAATCTTATAATGAACAGCTGAACAGCTAAATATGAACTTTGAAAAATGAAAATATAAATCTTGCATGTTTTGCAAATACAAAACCATAATTTATCTCATACACTTATGTATACACTTGTATACACATAGTTCATAGCAATATGTATTTTAATTGCAATCTCATAATCAGTAGTGATTAAAAATCTTAAAGATTTAATTTGTAAATTGTAATAGTTAGAGAATAAGTTAATAATATCATAGGTAGGACCACTTTGTTTCTGATATTCATGTAAGCCAAGTGCTAGACTTCCAACCTAACCTAAAAGTAAAATTCCTATGTTTTCTTTTTTTAAGAAAGTAGCACCTGAATACACAGGAAAGCCAGTAGAGGAAACAGAGGCAAGGAAGGGTGGGAGGGAGGAAGGTAAGAAATACTCTTCCAAGTGCTTTATACGTTCTCGTTTATTCTGTGGTTATGACTATGGCACACTCAATACACTCCTATAAGTTGTATTCCTACCATTATTTAAAGATGCGAAACAAATACACCCAAGATCATGTACCTGCCTCAGAAAATATCCAGATTTAATGGAAAGAAAATTTGAACCCAGGCAGCATCACATCAAAGTTTTAACTCCTGAGTATTATATGACATTGCTTCTATAAGGCATAAGAAAATATAAAATATAAAAAAAATCAGTGTCCTTCAATAACAAGTATCCTCTGAGTGACATTTCAACATATTCCTTCTTAATGAAGTAATTTCCCCAATGGAAAATAATAATACAAGTGGGAAAAGCTCTCAACATAATACCTAATGAGTCAGCATTAGTAAGTCAGAATGTAAAATTATTAATTAAAATTTCCTCAAGATTTTTTTTATCCTTAAAAATGAGGATGACTCTAGGTATTTCACAGCTGAATCAGTATAAGGTTTTTTTAAAAAGCAGACTATCAGATGTATAGGTAAATAAAGATAAAATAATGCCTGCCTCTGCCATAGAGTAGATCACGAGGATATATAACTGACTTTCCATCATTTCTTCTTTATTTATATTTTAATTAGCTTTAGGTATTTCTACAGGGTAAATAATATTCCCTGATTAGCAAATTTGTCAATTTATTGCCCATCTTTCTATAAATCTCCCAAATCAAGCTCTATCATATGCTTTTTTTTTTCTTTTAATCCTTATACTGTCTCAATTTCATCTGTACTGGAGTAAGTCAACAGCAAACTGAACATACTGGTTCAGTTACATGTAAGCGGTATCTTACATTATAAAGTTATAGTAATTTCCTAAAATAAACATATAACTATATGTCACCAAAACTAGAAGTCAGAAATCTTTTTCTCTAAAGAGTCAAACAGTAAATATTTTTAGGCCATGTTTTTCCTTCTGCAATGACCAAACTCTGCCATTCTAGTATGAAAGTCACCATCAGCATTTAAAGGTGGGTTGTTTAACTTTTATTTACAAAATCAAATGATGGGCTGGATTTGGCCCACATGCACCAGTTTGCCACTTCTTTATTAAAAAAGCAATATTCTGATTAGATCATGACATAAAAATTTGCAGACGTGTTCAAGTAGACCTTGTTTAAGACAATAGAAGAGAAGCTATCATCACAATGCTAGTGATTCTGAACTATTTGTGGATAGGAAAAGTATTTTTTCTTTGATATTTTATGTTTTACATAGAGTAGATGCTCAATAATGTTATATTCATTCATTTAGTCATATGTGAATGTTCACTAAATACCTAAGATGAAAAGAAACGAATTAGTACTCTGATTATATGGAAAATAACACAATATGTTTTTGCATAAACTATGAAAATCCAGCATCTCTTCTTGTTTTTTAATAAACATTCAAGAGAAGATGTACTTAATAGAAATAATTTAGTTCTTACTTACAGGTTCAGAGAGTTGTGGAGCTGGCTGTGAGGTGGCCGGGCCCCCACAGCCTGGGGAACATTCAGGGAATGAACCCTCAACTGCTTCTCTTTTCACAAAGCAATCATGTTCCTTTCTTCATGCTATCCCTGCCAGAAGTCCATAGCTCTTTCTTTGTCCAGTTAATTTTTAAGAACTATGCAGAGATCTTTGCAATCTCTCCCTTTTCACTTCTTATCATATGTTAACAAAGTTGAGTAGAAACCATTAACAGCATGATTTGTCTTTATTAAAGTCATTTATGGCTCAGTGCCTGTGGCTCAAGTGGCAAAGGCACCAGCCACATACACCTGACCTGGCAGGTTCGAATCCAGCCTGGCCCGCCAAACAACAATGATGGCTGCAACCAAAAAATGGTCGGGCGTTGTGGCGGGCACCTGTAATCCCAGCTACTTGGGAGGTGGAGGCAGGAGACTCGCTTGAGCCCACGAATTGGAGGGTGCTGTGAGCTGTGATGCCACAGCACTCTATCCAGGGTAACAGCTTGAGGCTCTGCCTCAAAAAATAAAAAAATACAAAATAAAGTCATTTACATTTTCCAATTTTTCTGTAACACCAAAGATATGTTATTTGTCTATGCTACTTTCCTGTAGATGACCCTGTACAGATGCTACAAAATAAAGCTGATTTTGTGCTTTGGTGCTGGCTGCAGCCATCAGCTCAATCAGATCTTTCGATCCCATCTTTTATCTCTGTGTTTTCTCTTATGATGTATTTTTCTCAATCCTCACCAATTCCACTCTGGTTCGCTCTCCTTCACCATGCTGGCTTGTGATCAATAGGCACTAAATACAGGGTAAAGACACGTATAAGAGACACATATGTTTACCTTGTCAGTAGAAATCAAAACTGGCTATATAATGCTAAATTTGCTTCTGGGAAAGGAAAAAAGTAACAGTTCTAAAAGTATGTTGTGACAGTAGCTGGAAAAATGAGTTTTAGAAAATTGTCAAGTGAAGCAAGACAAAATACAGATATAATGGGAAGTCAAAGTCACATGAATTGAAGATAAAAGCAGTTTGAATAAAAATTATTAATCAGTCTTATGTAAAAAAATGAAGATTGCATAATAGGGGAGAAAACATTTAAATTGAGCGTTCAAATGTATTAAGACATTTGAGTGGGAAAAACATTCCTCTTTGCTTGGTTCTTTGACTTATTTTCAGTTAGAGAATAAAATATTATTTTACTACTATGAAAAATACACCTAAAAATTCAGATACAGGCCGAGAGCAGTGGCTCACACCTATAATCCTACACTCTGGGAGTCTGAGGCAGGTGTATTGCTTTCGGTCAGGAGTTTAAGACCAGCCTGAACAACAGCAGACCACATCTCTAAAACTAGCCAGGCATGGTGGTGGATGTCTGTAGTCCCAGCTACTCCAGAGGTTATGGCAAGAGAAATGCTTGAGCCCAAGAGTTTGAGGTTGCTGTGAGCTATGATGTAACAGCACTCTACTGTGGGTGACAAAGTGAGACTCTATCTCAAAATAAATAAATAAATACATAAATAAATAAATAAAATGAAATAAAAATAAAAATTAGGTATAATTTTATAATGCATTTTCATTCAAACTACCACAGTAGTTTGAATACCTCAGAGAATGAGAACTTTGACCAAAAGTATGGATGATATAGTGAAGTTAAGGTCAGTTGGGAAGCCTTTGGTAAGGCTGTATGGTGTTGATTCATATCACAGTAATTCGGGCCTCATAAAATTAGTCGTATATTTTCTGGTTTTCAATTTTCTACAAGAGCTACACTTCAATTATAACAATAGAAGATCTTTAGTTAAATTATAAAAGAGGAATAAGAGCAGGCTGACCAATCAATGGTAATTTGGTAAGGCTGTGTATGGTAACTTCTGTTTCTGGCTTAAACAGAAAATCACTTCTGAGAGGAAAAATAACTACTGTTTAATTAGTCCATTTCCCAGTCTGTGTTATGAATGCTTATATTTATTCCTTGGTATTAGCAGAACTTAAAAAAAACAAAATTTAGAAATTATCTCAGAACAAACTTTATAGAAAAAATTATTATTGGTAATACATCATTTTAAGATCTCTTGGGTATCAAAGTCTGCAGTAAAAGAAATTCATCCAGGTAAAAAATAAAGCTAATATAATGTCATGAATTCAGTAATTCAAGAGATTCACAAGAGAAAGATAGAACATTGAATTTATTTCAAACCAAAAGCTGGAAACATTTGCAATACTGTGTAATACCAATGGATCAACCTATATAAAAATGACTAATACCTTACTTAAGTAAAATACCTTGCACGGAAAAATTTGGCAGGGTAAAGAGGTGTTCAGTTATTCTAGACCATAAAATAATTTAGATCAATTTCACAGAAGACCAATTGGCCAAAAATAAGTGTGTTTAGATTTCTCTAAAGAGGTTTGATCTACAAATTTATAGCATTGTAAAAGAGAAGAGTATTTCCATGAAAAGAAGCAAAAAAGCAATATTTTAATTTAGCCAAGTCAGATTATATTAAAATTTTGTCCATGTCATAAAGCATGAAAAAGTAATGAAATATAATTATTTGAGAAAAGAGAAGTGAAAATCATTTCCATTCTATAAAAACATGACTTAATAGCAAGAGAACATAAGCAACTGATTAAAAATAATGAAAGTTTATGAAAAACAATATTTTTAAATACTTAATATAACTTTAATAGATATGTATAGAAGTGGCTATAATGAACAAACTCAAATGTGGCAAATGAAAAATTGCAAAATGCAGATATCTCTATTTTATTGAAAAATGAATCTAAAGGTAACAAAAATACTTTGTCATCTTAAATCAATTTTTAATTTCAACTTAATTATGGATAGTAATTTGTGGGAAATAGGACAAGATACATTTAACTGTATAATGTCAAATAAAAGTATTGAGAATAGTCTTCCGTGCCTTGATCCTGTTTTAGAGGAAAAGTATTCTAATATGAATTTCTGGGAAAGACCTAATTTATCATGCTTTATGAATATTTATGTATTTTTTATTTAAATTTTAAACTTTTATAAATTTTTTATCTCTTCATGAGGGATATTTTTCTGTATGAGTCTTTACTCCTAACACCTATGGTGTTGATTCATATCACAGGAATTCGGGCCTCATAAAATGAGTGGTATATTTTCTGCTTTTCAATTTTCTGCAAGAGTTTTTATAAAATTAGTCTTTTTTTCTTAAAGATTGGTATAATTTGCCAGGGAAGCCATCTGGGTATGGAAAATTCCTTGTGAAAATGTTTTACTTAAAATTTTAATTTATTTACTATAAACAGCAATTCAGCTTTGCTACATAAAATTGTTTCTTTTTTCTTGCTAAGAGAACCCTGATTTTGTTTGAGTATGAATATCTATCTGTCCACCTAAACTTATTTACTTTCCAACATTTCTATTCAGATAAGAATGACTATGTAACACATTCCTAGTCACTGAGGGATAATAGATGTTGCTAGCTTGCTATTTCTGAAGAATGTTTTTCTTTCATAAGATGAATTTTACTTCTCCAATCTCTTCCATTTTCAATTTTCAAGGACATAAGCTAACTTGGATAAATGATGCATCAGACAGAGAGAAAGAATCCGAGTCCTCGATGGTTCTTTGATCAACTGGAATAGCTCTGTGCTGGCTAACACTAAAGGTAAGCAAGATTGTGGTTTTAAGCCACTGCTGAAGACCCAACATTTTGTAAAATTTTAATTATTTACAATAGTATGTTGATTAAATATCAATACTCATATTCACTGATTTAATTGGGTTAATTCTACAAGCTATTACTCTTCACTTTAAGTGTTATACAGCCTTTGTTTTCATTGTCAGTTGTATGCATGCATATTTAATAAAGTTCAATATTAATCTTATAGTTTTATGTTTTCCATAATTTCAATTCATATTATAATTTAAATACCTTGGAGAGGAGGGAGGCAAGATGGTTAATTAAAGGCAACTTTCGGCAGAGGCTCCCATCCAGAGGGAGAAATAATGGCCAGAAATATCTCAATAAAGTGGAAGATCAGGAGCTGAGCTGAGAGTGAGGATCGATAGGTTTGCATCACCCCTGCTGAGACAAGCTGGGACTCCAAGGAAACAAATTTCAGGTACAAAACCCATCCCAAAGAAGATGGGAATCATTCCCCTTCCCCCACCCAGGTGAGCAGCTTGAGGGGAGGTAGAAAACAAAGGACCTTTTGTTTTACCAAAGGGGAGAGAATGACTGAGGTCCCGGACTCCCTCCAAGGAGAAATGCCACTGCAAGCCCAGGCAGTCTCTTGCCTGGACCAAAAGTTGATCTGGTATTCTCCCTACCTTTCTGAACTCCCAATCCTCCCCTCCCTCCTCTCCTGGCAATCTGTAAGACTAACCCCTGCAAAATCCAGAGTTTGGCAGATATTTGCTAGGGTGGGGCACCTCATGAGCTGTGGAAAGTTGCGCTAAAAGTATAACTTTAATAGAGGTGGGGAGTCACCAGGAGAGAGAGACTTTCCCTGTGTTGGAAAGAGCATAGCTCAGTCCTGTGCTACCAACCAGCACCGTGAACAGCCTGTGGTGGGCAGAGCTTGGCTCCCTGCTGGGCTTCTGAGACTGGTGCTGCATTGGTGACTCCCAACTGGTTCCTGTGACCTGTGTGGCCCACGGCCAGTGACTCCCACACAATCCCTGTGACACACAGCCTCCGGCTGCCAACTCCCACCCAGCACCTGCGACCCTTACATCCCATAGCCTGTGATTCTGCCCTCCTGCTCCTGAGACTCACTGGGCCCATGGCCAGTGACTCTACCCTCTGGCTCCTGTGGCCTGCAGCCCTGAGGCCGGAGACTCCACCCTCTGGTTCCCCGCCCAGCTCCAACAGAATGAGACAAGGGGTCAGCGGCTCTGTCCTCTGGTTCTCTGCCTGGCTCCTGTGACTTTTGCAACTGGTCAAAATGCCTTCCAACTCCCTGCCGGCTCCCTTGACCTACACATAGCAGTACCCCAGACCAGTGGCACCACACCCAAAGTGGCAGCACCTCCCTGACAGTGGTGGCAGCTCCATGGTCCCTCCCACTGGGGTAAAATTGAGCTGCCAGTAGACCCCCACTGCCTAAATGCTGAATACCTTTTGAACTCTCCCACCTGATTAGTGTTTGTGTTGACCAGGACACTTGGTTTGGAACTCTTGGCCTAGATTGATCCACCAAGGTTGTAGTCTGGCTGTGTTGCTGTGGGAGTGTGGTACTTTCCCCTTTCAGTTGTCACCTGTGGGAGGGACAGGATGTCTTAGTTGCTTATATATCTCTACAGCTGGGCTCTCAGCCCAAAGCCATTGATTCACTAGGATTGGACAGAGACTAGCTGAATACCAGTCAGTACCATCTAGCCACACCAACCAAGCAGGTGCCCAGAGTTTCAGGCAGTAGTACTGAATGAGACCTTTGTAAAGCTCTAAGGGAAAAGCCACATTCACCACTCCCAGTTCTTTGGTAAAGGGCAGGTTAATTACAACTCCAGAAGCCCTCAATTTAATTTCACCTTGCTAGCTTCTCTAGCCAAATGGTGAAAAATAATCATGGGCAGAAGCAATGGAAAAACTCTGGCAACATGAATAATCAGAGTAGATCAACTGCCCCAAGGAATGACAAAGGAGACAGAATAAAAGATCCCATTCATAAACAAATGGTTGAGATGTCAGAAATTGAATTCAGAATTTAGATTAGAAATAAGATTAACAGAATGGAGGTAAATATGGAATTAGAAATTCAAGGAGCAATTCAAAAGTTGTCTCAAGAATTCAATGAATTCAATGAATTCAAAGGCAAAATCACCAAAGATTTTGACACATTGATGTATGAACTTACAACCATCAAAGATATGAAAATTACAGTAGAGTCCCTCAGTAACCAAATGGAGCAACCAGAAGAAAGGATCTCTGACAAGGAAGACAAAGCTTTTGAATGCACCAAAACGCTCAGAGAGGAAGAGAAGTATAGAGCAAAATAGACCAGTCCCAGAGAGAATTGTGGAACCACTCCAAAAGAGCAAACATTTCCCTCATAGGAATCCCTGAAGGAAAATAGGGTGGTCCAAAAGGCACAGATAATCTACTCCAAGAGATAATCGAGGAGAACTTCCCAAGCATTGAAAGAAATACTGAAATTCAGATAGCAGATAGTTTCAGAACCCCAGCATAACTCAACTCAAATAAAGCATCTTCTAGAGACATTGTAATTCACTTTGCCAAAGTTAATATGAAGGATCCTACAAGCAGCAAGATGTAGGAATATCATAGCCTACAAGGGCAAAAATATTAGAATGACCGTAAATCTCTCTGCTGAAACTTTTCAAGCCATAAGAGAATGATCATCAACCTTCAATCTCCTAAACGAAAACAACTTTCAGCCCAGGAACCTGTATCCAGCTAAATTGACTTTCATTTATGAAGGAGAAGTTAAATCTTTTAATGACATACACACGTTGAAGAAATGTGGCATAACCAAACCACTCATCAGGATATCCTCAGATCGATCCTCCATAAGAACAAGCACATGCTCTACCAACAAAGTAAACTCACTCTGAAATTCTTGACCAAAACTCAATTTCCACAGTGGTGAAAAGATTCAAAATGTCCACTGGACTTTCAAAAAACTTAACACTCAAAATACTACCAGGATTATTAATACTCTCAATTAATGTGAATGGCTTAAACTATACTCTTAAGAGGCACAGGTTGGCTGACTAGATACAAAAACTCAGGCCAGATATCTACTGCATACAAGAATCTCACCTTACCTTAAAGGATAAATATATACTCAGGGTGAAGGTCTGGGCACCTGTAATCCAGGCAAACAGAAATCAGAAAAAAGCAGGGCTGGTAATTCTATTTGCAGATGCACTTGACTATAAACCAACAAAAGTAAGGGAAGACAAGGATGGTAATTTCATATTTGTTAAGGGAAACACTCAACATGATGAGATGTCAATTATTAACATTTATGTGCCCAACCAGAACACTCCTCAATTTATAAGGGAAACCCTAACAGACATGAGCAATTTAATACCTTCCAGCACCTTAATAGTTGGACATTTTAACATCCCTTTGGAAGTGTTGGATAGATCCTCCAATAAGAAACTAAGCAAATAAATTTTGGACTTAAACTTCACTGTACAACAATTGAATTTAATAGACATCCACAGAACATTTCATTCTAACAAAACTGAATACCCATTCTTCTCATCAGCCCATGGAACATCCTCCAAAATTGATCACAATTTAGGTCACAGCAAATTTAAAAGAATAGAAATTATTCCTTGCATCTTCTCAGACCATCAGCAAATTTAAAAGAATAAAAATTATTCCTTGTATCTTCTCAGACCATCATGTAATAAAAGTTGAACTCAATAACAATAGGAATATGCATACTCATACGAAAACATGGAAGCTAAATAACCTTATGCTGAATGATAGCTGGGTCATAGATGATATTAAGAAGGCAACTGCCAAATTTTGGGGATAAAACAATGATGAAGATGTGAATTATCAGAACCTGTAGGATATTGGAAAACAGTCCTAAGAGGGAAATTTATAGCACTGCAAGCCTTCCTTAAGAGTATGGAAAGAGAGGAAGTCAATCACTTAATGGGACATCTTAAGCAACTAGAAAGGGAAGAACATTCAACCCTAAACCCAGCAGAAGAAAAGAAATAACTAAAATTATAGTACAAATAAATGAACTCAAAAAAAAAAGAGTTATTCAAAAGATCAATGATCAGAAAGTTGGTTTCTTGAAAAATTCAACAAAATTGACAAACCTTTGGCCAACCTAGCCAAAAATAGAAAATCAAAGTCCATAATATCATCAATCAGAAATGACAAAGCCAAAATAAGAACAAACACCTCAGAAATTCAAAAAATCCTTAAGGAATATTACTTTAACTACTTCAATAAAAAAACTTTTATCTCAGAAATATGGAAATCTGAAAGACATTGACCAATACTTGGAAGTACACTAACTTATGAGGCTTAATCAGAAAGAATTGGAAATGCTGAACAGACTTATATCAAGTACTGAAATTGAATCAAGTATATGAAATCTCCCCAAAAAGAGGAGTCCAGGACCATATGGCTTCACATCAGAATTCTACCAATCCTTTAAAGAGTAACTACTACCTATATTACTCAACCTTTTCCAAAACACTGAAAAAGAAGGAATACTTCCCAACATATTCTATGAAGCAAATATCACCCTGATCCCCAAACCAGGAAAAGAACCAACAAGAAAAGACAACTATACACCAATATCTTTAATGAACACAGATGCAAAAATACTCAATAAGATCATAGCAAACAGAATCCAGGAACATGTCAAACAAATTATACACCACAACCAAGTGGATTTTATCCCAGGGGCTCGAGCCTGGTTCAATATATGTAAATCTATAAATATAATACATAAACAAACTAAAAAACAAAGACCATATAATTCTCTCAGTGGATGCATAAAAAGCTTTTGACAATATCTAGCATCCTTTCATGATCAGAACACTTAAGAAAATAAGTATAGAAGGAACTTTTCTTAAACTGATAGAGGCCATCTACAGCAAACCCACAGCCAATGTCATATTGAATGGAGTTAAATTAAAATCATTTCCACTCAGATCAGGAACCAGGCAAGGTTGCCCATTGTCTCCACTGCTTTTTAACATTGTAATGGAAGTCTTAGCCACCATGATCAGGCAAGAGAAGGTGATCAAGGTATACAAATAGAGTCAGAGGAGATTAACCTTTCACTCTTCACAGATGATATGATTTTATAACTGGAAAACCCCAGAGACTCAACCACAAAACTCTTAGAAGACATCAAGGAATACAGTAGCACCTCAGGATACAAAATCAATACTCAAAAATCAGTAGGTTTTATATATACCAATAATAATCAAGCAGAAAAAACAGTCAAGGGCTCTATTCCCTTTAAAGTTGTGCCAAAGAAGATGAAATATTTGGGAATTTACCTAACAAAGGGTTAAGTAAACCTGGTGAAAACAGAGCAACTGATAAGTGAGAGAACATGCCTTTAATGTCAGGTGCATGGCTTCTAAAATCTAAGATTTTTGTATTTGATCATCCTCGGGTACAGATCCACTTCCTTCGACTGATTGAAGAACCTTTATGGAAGTTTTGGTCTTATTTATCTTTGTATTCTAAACATCTTACCTAGGGTTTAAAGTATAATAGTTGTCTTTTTTTAACAAATGAGTAACTTAATTCCTATAATAATTGTAATTTTCAAATATTTTGCTTCTCTAGATAATTTAAAACCAAATGATAAATCATCTGGTCCTACAATTAAACATAAGTAATGAACAAATATCACATTCTGCTATCATAACATATGAATTTTGAAACAACAAAAAAGCAATATTATTGACATTCTGTTGGTGAATGTAGGTCTATGTGGAACATGAATAAACTGTGAATAAAGAATAAAGACATACTGTTACATTTAGAAATTACATATTTCTTATTACTAAATAGTAAAGTTTTTGAGATCAAGGATTACTTAATCACCTATTATATTATACTATATTTTCTAATAAACAACTATAATTTATAATGAATAAGTCAAAATATTTTTTAAACAGGTCATAAAAAATGGAACCTATATAAGTTTATATTGTAACATCTATCTGGCTATAGAACCTGTTTTGAAGGCTTCCAGGGTTTGTGTCTTTCTTACTTTCTTAACTGCATTATAGTATATGCTGCCTTTTAAAAGCCACATAAATGTCCTTCCTTTGAAGAGTCCTTCAGAATCTTTTTCTTTTTTTTTTGAGACAGAGTCTCCCTATGTCACCCTCGGTAGAGTGCTGTGGCATCACAGCTATCAGCAACCTCAAATTCTTGGGCCCAAGTGATTCTCTTGCCTAAGACTTCTGAGTACCTGGGACTACAGGCACCTGCCACAACACCCAGGTAATAAATTCAGACTCTTAATGACATGCTTGCAATGAATGCTTGTATTTACAACAAAATCATCTTAAAATAAAGCCAACTTTGGTATAAAATTGATAGACAAAATTCAAATATCATTTGAAGAGTTTGCCTATGACATAGTCATCTGGTGGAGAGAAGGATGAAATTTTCTTTAACAATACACAGACAATATAAAAGTAACATGCACATAAAAATATTGCTAAATCAAGGATTGTTGTGAGACCATTCAACTTAAGTTTACTTAACATTTTACTCCAGGTGATATACGATACAGACAGGAGAGAAAAAAGTGAAGAACAATGCCTCAGGGTGTGCTATAGTAACTTATTTTTACTCACTCAAATCTATACTGACAGATGTAAGGATTCACACCTCTATGATGAAAAAACAGGAAAGAAAAAAGACTTTTATTTATTTATTTTTTTGCAGTGGTCAGGGCTGGGTTTGAACCCACCACCCCTGGCATATAGGGCCAGTGCCCTACTCCTTTGAGCCACAGGCACCACCTGGAAAAAAGACATTTTAAAAAATGTTGTGTACAGGGCACAGTGATCTCAGTTTATGCCCAGTGGTACCAAGAGAGAGGTTATCATCTGCATTCCACAGGTCATAACTGAAAGCACTGAAAATCACATGTAATTTATCTAAAAATGCTCAACTAAAAGGTCATAAAAGAAATATTAAAAAACTATTGAATAATTTCTATATCCATTAAATCATATTATCTTAAATATATATTTATTTATTTGTATAAATTTATAAATTCATATATTGGTGGAACTATAAAAAAGAGTGACCTCTTCAAAAACAATGGTAGCAGCAAAGAGAAGTAAAGATTTAAACTCTTTAAAATTAAAAATTAAAGTTATCCACATATTTTTACAAATGCTGAGTTATTAGCTTAAAGTTGTTGTTGAAAAATATAGATGATTTATAATGATGCACACCAATAAATTACTACAAAATATAATTCACTTGAGTCCATATGGTTTTGTTTTATTACCTAATGTTACAAGATGCCATTATATATTTAGAAATAAAAAAGGCAAATTTATTCTAAGGGAAAATAAAACAAGTAACAGTTATAATTTTGTCAGTCTGACAGCATCTAATTGGTTAAAAGCAGCCATAGATTAAATAAATATTAGATTTTGAAGATAAGTGTCAAGCTAGGCTTGCTTTGTGATTTAGTGAATGACAAGGTAGGCTTTTTGGTATCAGTAATTTATGCATATGGATATCACAGTTATTGTGTACTTTGTTAAACTTTCGAAGCTAATCTATTTCCCAGCCATATAAACTTTCACAATTTACTTCCAGCTAAAACAGAAAATCGCTGATGAAATCCATCATCAGTAAATGACTTTTGAACAAATGAAAGACATCTGGCTAGACAATGCTTCTAACTCTTTTACGGTTCACCTCCGCTTGTGAGTTTAGATTATACTCTTCTAGGGGAGGCCCTCACCAGTGACTAAGTTCCTGGTCCTTTTGGGCCACGTGTTTTTCATGGGCAGTCTTTGCTGCAAACCTTTCCTTTAACCTAGTAAAAACTTTATTAGATCTACTTTGTGGGCCTACAGCTTCTTCTACCCAAATTTGCTATCTCCATTTTCTTTTCTCAGATATAACATCTCAGTAAATCCTTTGTATTATTTATTTATTTCATGGTTGTGTACATAAATGTAATCATGGGGTACAATATGTTGGTTTTATATGCAATCTGAAATATTTTCATCAAACTGGTTGACATAGAATTCATGGCATTTTCTTAGTTGTTGTGCACAGACATTTATATTCTACATTTAGTAAGTTTCACCTGTACCCTTCTAAGAGGCACCGTAAATGTGGACCCATCAATTACTCATCCTTTGTAGTCTTAACTCTTTCACCATTTCCTTTAAGCCTGACACAAAAATATTAAGAGGCATCTGAAAAAGCTGGAGGTAAGATGGAGTTTCAGGACTTCATAACACATCTGTCACATCTAAGAGGCAATGAAGACCCAAGCTGACTTGGGGTGGTCCTCGGAACAAGTTGGCAGCCCAGTTGCTAAAACTTTCCCTAGTGTTGACTTTCCTTCCCAAACTTGGTATTCACAATGATATACTTATCGGGAAAACATAGGGATGTAGGAATGGGAGGAGGAAGAGGTGGGGAAGATACGTATAAGGGAAATTGAATAGAATATGCTATTGTTATTAAATGGAACAGATATTCTGTGATAAGCAATGAAAAACTAAGGGCTTATTAAGCAATGCTAGACTAAGGAAGAGGGTCAGATGAACTCTTTTATAGCTTACAAGGAGAGAAGAAGTTGAACACCAAACTCAAGATTTAGTGACCAAACGGATTAAATTTCAAAGACAATGTAATGTGTCACCTGAGCTATAGTGACAAAGTCAAGACCTGGGCAGTGGCCATATGCCTAGCTGTCTCTTCAGGGCTCTAGAATGGAAATGGGTGGAGGATTGGAGATAAAGGTGTCTGTGTAAATTCACATGGATAAACATATGGGAGTGGGAAAAAGTGTGATGATTTTAGCATTACAGATTAACTTCCTCAAAAAAGCATCCATCATAGAGGATGCACTAAAAAATCAAATAGATACACATACTGATAAAACGAAAATAGCCAGCCTTTGTTATCAGCCCTCCCGGAGCTGACATGCCCATGAAAGGAATAGCATTCTGATAATGCGATGGTGTAAGAGCAGAAACAAGGCCAGTAGCCCATGGTACCTACTGTGCGGGAAACCTAAGCCGAGATTTGGCCCCTAATCTGACAGAGCTTTTTAGGAACTAACTCAATTTCAGAACCAGTAAACATTCATAATATCCAGGCATCCTCAAACTTTTTAAACAGGGGGCCAATTCACTGTCTCTCAGACCGGTGGAGGGCCAGATTATAGTTTAAAAAAAAAAACTATGAACAAATTCCTATGCACACTGCACATATCTTATTTTGAAGCAAAAAACAAAACGGGAACAAATACAATTCACACCAATGCATGTGGCCCGCGGGCCATAGTTTGAGGACCCCTGATAATATCTATCACAAGAGAATTTTTTCTCTAAAGTACTAAGTTTATTTTTAGCAATTTCTTTACCTACAACAAGCTAAA
Organism: Perodicticus potto; assembly: GCA_963574655.1. NCBI lineage: Eukaryota > Metazoa > Chordata > Mammalia > Primates > Lorisidae > Perodicticus > Perodicticus potto. Next base: position 16,807 of record CAUYRH010128501.1, on the reverse strand, counting down.
CATGTGCATACCACTTTAAATAAGATGTAAAATATATAAAGACCAATTATATACAAAAGGTCCATTTGACAAGGCTGGTTACATACATTTATAATTACCATCCAGATTATGGAACAGACAATAGCCACCATCCTTTACTCTCCATTGTTCATTTACAGTCACTGATTGACCAACTCAATTAACTGTTAATCTTACTTCCATGCTATAAATTTACTTATTTTTAAACTTCAAATGAATGATATAATACAATACAGAATCTTTTATTCTTGAATTTTCCTTTCTTATTTTGTGAAATTCTCTCGTGTGTAGTTGTTCACTTCTATATACTTTGTTCATTTTCACTTATTCCACTGTATGAATATGTTATAATTTATGTAATTGATTCTATTGTTAATGGATATTTTGTGCCAGTTTTTACTCTTGTACATCATGCTTTCACTCATCGAATGTTTGCATTTCAGTCCCACACATACCAGGAATGAAGTTGATGGATTATTGGTCATTTGTATTTTCTTTTCTTTTTCTTTCTTTCTTCCTTTCTTTCTTTCTTTTTCTTTTTTCAAAACAGAGTCTCACTCAGTCACCCTGGGGTTGAGCGCTGTGGCATTATAGCTCACAGCAACCTCAAACTCTTGGGCTCAAGAGATCCTCTTATCTCAGCCTCCAAGTGGCTGGGACTACAGGCACCTGCCACAATGCCTGGCTATTTTTAGAGACAGGGTTTCACTATTGCTCAGTCTGGTCTCTAACTCCTGAGCTTAAGTAGTCCATCTGCCTCGGCCTCCCAGAGTGCTGGGATTACAGGTGTGAGCCACCACAGCTGGTCATTGGTTATTTGTATTTTCAGCTGTGGTAAATAGTGGAAAACACTTTCCAAAGTAGCTATTCTGATTTTTCATCCTGGAAGCAACATGTGAGAATTCCATTTACTTTGCATCCTTATTAGCATTTGGTAATGTCCACCTTTTTCATTTTAACCGTTCTGGTGGCTATGTAGTATAACTCTTTTTATTTATTTATTTTTTTACTGTTGGGGATTCATTGAGGGTACAAGATGTGTCATACACTGAGACCCATTAGTATGTGCAGTATAATTCTTTACGGCTTTTCTTTGCCTTTCCTTGAGAATAAATAAAATTCAGAGTTTTTTAATATAGTTAGTTTCTATGAAGAAATAGAAATATCTAAGAATTTATTTTGGGGGGGAGACAGAGTCTTACTTTGTCACCCTCAGTAGAGTGCGGTGGCATCATAGCTCACAGCAACTTCAGACTTTTGGGCTCAAGTGCTTATCTTGCCTCAGCCTCCCAAGTAGCTGGAACTACAGGTGCCTGCCCCAATGCCCAGCTAATTTTTAGAGACAAAGTCTCACTATAGCTCAGACTGGTCTCAAATCTATAAACTCAGGCAATCCACCCACCTTGGCATCCCTGAGTGCTAGGATTATAGGCATGAGCCACCGTGTCTGGCCTGAGATTTTTTTTTTTTTAATTGTCTGCAGTTTACTCATTTGATCTGTAGTTCTTCTTGCTGTCTGGGTATGGTATTCTGTTTAGCAGAGAAATATAGCCACATGGAGAGAAAGGAGATATTTTGCCTGACTGCTGGGAACACCAATTCCAGATTCAGGACAAGAGACTGAATTCAGGATTGTTCTACAGAAGACTGCTTCTAGACATAAAGAAACCACGTGAGCTGTTGGGATCTAGAGGGCAAAGGAAAGTAAATTTTGGAAACCAGCAGGACCAACCTCCTCAAGAGAAGAAATCAAGATCTGAGGTTTGACACTTGGATTATATAAAGTGAGCACTATTCAATTTCCTTGTCTGTATATTTTGATTCAAAGTTATTAATTTGTGTATCAAAATATACAAAGAAAATGGTGCAAGTTAGAGAATTTGAAATATTTTTTATTGTCATAAAAATAAATCAAAAGCCAAGTTGATTAGCATCAGGCACATAATGTGAGTTGTTTTTCATGAATACCTTGACAAAGAAAATCTTCTGTTTTGGGGGTTAATGAGATGAACACATCACCTTTTGGCTACTACAGGTCACAACTAGCTATTTAATATCCCTCACGAACAGTAGATAGAGTGTCATTTACTTGTCAAGGTAGAAAACAGGGCCAACAAAAGTTCGATTCTATTATAATAGAACAAACCTCAATCACATAGAAAAGTATGCAATTTTACTATACAAATGATTGCACCTCAGGTTTCTTGAGGTCATTATAGAAATCTGTATCAAACTATTCTGTGATTATTAAATTATTTAATTTCATTTTATGTTTAAAAAGAGTTCATTTGCTTGACTGTCATTTGAGCTGACATAAGATGACATAAAAAATAACAAGGAAGGATATATATCCCAAGCCTGTGTTTTAAAAGACATTTTACATTTCCTTCAATGTATTTTAAAGACTTTTTAAATCTACCTAAAAGATAACAATTAAGCATTGTGTCTGCTCACTAGAGGAAACTGATTTAATTAATTTTTTATAGATACACAAAATACCACAAATATTTTTCATGTGACCTTTGGTATTTTCTTCATTCTGAAGAAAAAAAAAAGCATTAACTACTTTTATCATTTTTTGTATAGTACCTGACTTTTATACCATTTATAGAGCAAATATTCTAGATTCCAAAAATATCTCTTATTTCATAGAAGAAAAATTCTTTTTAACCATGAATTCATTTGCGCTTACTACATTGGCTTCATTTAAAACACAAGAAAATTTCATTTTCAATTTTGACTCCCAGATCCCTCATGGGGTGATTGGGAGTTCTATTATTTTTTTATCCCATAATCTTTATTCTGCAGAAACTTTATCACTGTTTTATTAATTTTCTTAATTAAAAGCATTTCATTTTTAAAAGTGCCTTGGGAATCACCAGTAAACAATACATACCCATGAAAAATAGTAATAGCAGGTATCTTTTACAAGTGCAGTAAATATTTGGTGCATTGTTATAAAATAGGAAAAAAAAATCAGCAATAAAGGTAACATTTACTAAAAGAATAAATTACAGTGTCTGCTTTCCATCTTTAGGAAAAAAACACAAAGATCCCTCCAGGCATGGAGAAAAACAGGCTCTTTTCCTTCTCTCCCTGTAGATTTCTTGGTTAGTCCATGTGTTTGTAAGAGATCCGCCTGCTCATGACACGTAGCATTAATACATCTGTATAGCTCTAGGCATCAGTGTTCATGGAAAACGTAATTCAAACACTCTTTATATCATGCAAAATCTTTTCTCACATCACTATTTTTTGGCTTTCATCCATGCCTGCTGCTATCATAAAATACCTTGGACTGGATAATTCATAAATTGCATAAAATTATATCTTACAGCTCTGGAGGCTGGGAAGTTCAAGATCAAGGTGCTGGCAGATTCATAGCAGATTCAGTGCCTACTCAAGCCACTTCCTCTTTGGCAGATGATTCTTACTGTGTTATCACATGGATGGGAGGAAAAAAGGCCTAGCTAGTTCCCTCCAGCCCTTTTATAGGAACATTAATCCCTTTCTCTCAGTAGGGCAGAGCCCTCATGACCTAACCACATCCCACAGGCTGCACCTTCTAATGCCATCATCTTGTGGTTTAACTTCCAAATTTGGGAGGGACACAAATATTAAAATCATAGCAATTCCTTTATTTAGCAAATCCTCTTTGAGCGCATAACATGTTTCTGAAATATTGCAAAAGCCTCTGGGAACATAGGATAAGGGTCATCAAAATCTTCCAAGAGAAACATAGGCATGGAAAGTAGGGTGAAGGTAATTTCAAGCACAAAGATCATCAGTCAACACCACAACCCTGTCACTGGACATTTGGGTTAGTACGTGAAGAAATACTCCAGGCAAGGGAAATATCATGGACCAAGTAGAATGCTAAGAAACATGAAGAAGAAGAAAGCTTAGACAACTAGGACTTCACTGGAAGGGCTTAGGAAATGTCAGAAAGGTATGCAATATCAAGGAAACTAAACATTAGCATCTCATATTAAAGTGTATATTAAGTTCCATAGACAATTTTTGTACATGTATTTCGGAGAAGTGGAGTATCAAAATGTCTGGGAGACCAAAGAGGTATTTCAAATGCATCTGACTTAAGACTAATTTTCTTATAACTCTGCCTTCATTTGCATTTGCTAGCTACTTGTGATAGGAACAAAACTCAAATAACATTGAGTGGGTGTTTATAAGAAACTCACATTCCAGTTATTGGCAATAGGTATGTAACACAACAGAAATATAGTAATCATTCTAGCTAAGGTGTGTAAATTCTATATTATATTCCAGACACTGTTCCAGTTGTGCATATTATACATACAAGTATCATTTAATTTTTATTACATTCTATAAAATATTAAGTATGGATAAGAACTAGTGTTTACTCCATCTTCCAATTAAAGGAAAAGTTGATTAAATTTCAAATTTACATAGACAATATTCTAGAAACCCAGGATACAGAAATCAAATATAACTGCAGACTTAAAATACTTGACAATGAAATTCTACTTTTTTGAGCTGTAAGAAAACTATGGTAACGTGAAGAAAAAAGGAATTAACTCTGATGAGAAATCCAAAACATTGCTTCACTAAAGTAGTGACATACAAAATAAAACTCAGAATGCTTAAACTTTGTAAAGTTATTTTATCATTCAGATATTTACTTAGCTTGTCTCACTTGCATGTCATCCTACACTTTGTCAGGCAAGGTATTAGTAAGTCTGAGTGTCTGGTCACCGTGAGTTAACATTAAAGTAGGAGAAGGTAGTCATGTAGACAAATAATTAAAGTAAACATTTTCCTTTGTTTTTTCTTATATAGAGTAAGTGCTTATTACCATCACATGCCACAGACACTACTCTAAATTCTTAGGACAATTTGAACCAAATGACCTTTCAGATAAATAAATGTGAAGAATAAATGGTTATTAGGGTTTTAATTCTAAACTCTTAAACAGTCTTCCCTATTATTGAAATTGGTGGGTGCATATCTTAAATACATGGACAATTTTTGTTAATCCAGCTGAAGTTGAAGAGCTTAGAAAGCTTAAGTAGCATGTTTAAGTAGTCATGTTACATGACTCTCTTCTCCTACTTGTTTACCCATCTTCTTCCTCTTAATCTTCTAAATGACACAAGGGCAACATTTTATAATTAGAAGGAGACTTATTTTATCAAATTAGCCATCTAGGGGCAGTGGAAACATAATCTTGGAATTAGAAGCAGTCTAGAAAGGAAGACTCAAATACTCGGTGTAGTTATAAACAAATATATTTGATTGCATGTGCCTTGTTTTAAAAAGTCAAATAGTAACATAAAGCTTGTGAAAAAAATATATACAGCCTATTCTCAGACCCTACTTTTTACTATTTATCCTTTCCGCATGAAAAATGTTTTATTTTTGTTTTATTTTTCTAATACAGAAATCAGATCAATGTCATAAATTTTCAGTTGCAGGTTTGAACTATTTATTTTCTGCTATGGAAGATATTTATATTTTATTCTTTTACCATTACCCCAACTTCCTAACACTTATACTTCATTAGAAAAACACATATATACTCTATCGTAATTTAGTTCACATAGACTTATTATAGTTTAATGATATAAATGGACTTTTTGGAGATAAAATAAATAAAAATCATAATAAAATTGTTCTGACATAGCTGCACAGGTATTCTGAAAAATACTGTTCATGTCAATACCTAATATCTAGTATAGAATCTTACAAGATTACATTGATATTTCCTTTCAGAAATAAGTATCAGAAAACAGTCTTTCTATCAGATAAAATGAATTATTTATATCTTCACACCTCCCTTCTACTTCAGCCTTAAAAGAATCCTATATACAGATAAAACTTACTAAATGCAGAATATAAATATAAATGTCTTAACACAATAACTAAGAAAGTGGCATGAAGGTTATGTTAAACAGTTTGATGAAAATATTTCAGATTGTATATGAAGCCAACACATTGTACCCCATGGTTGCATTAATGTACACTGCTATGATTTAATAAAAAAAGAAAACAAACAAACAAACAAAAAGAATCCTCTAGACAAATGCAACATTCTATCTACACACATAGATAGTTCATAGAAAGTAAGACTCCCTGAATTCTTTTTTAGAAATGGAGGAGATATAAATAAATGAAAAGGTAAACAATTATTATAATAAAAGATGAACAAATAAATATACATTCTAAATTTTTACTCTTACTTTATCCTGGTCAGTGCTGTCACTGTTTTATATTATTCCTGACTTCTTCTCTTGAGTTTGAGCCATTTTTGCACAGCAATTGTGCCTAAATCATTGTTCTTACCATGGTGCCTGGAACACTGTATAACATCAAATGGATTCTAAATAAGTACTTTATTGAAGTAGCAAACCTAAGTTTTATTTCCCTACAGTTCTCCAAATCTGAAGCTTTGCATATTCAATTATTCTGAAGATTATTTTTTCCAATAATTTTTCCAAAGGAAATGTCCAAACAACAGCACTATTCTTAACAGTTGCAAACTCATTATTGTGACAGAAAAATATAAGGCTATAGCATAAAAAGACTAATTAATTTAAGAAATAGCCTAAGTCCACTCACAACTTTAAATTTATTTTTGCATAGAAGTTATAAGTAAATCTTTGAATTTTCAGAAAGCACTGCCGTGAATATGAATTCCAGATCTGTAAATGCCAAGCCTATATCCATTGCCAGCAGAAGTTCAACATACTTAAATCTTTGCGTAGTTATGACTGAAAGGGAATTGCTTTCAAGACATTTTGCTGCAATTCAGTAGCTACCCAAAGATTCCACTGCCCAGCGGGAAATGATGGCCTCGGAGTTATAACCCCCTTCAAATGACTGCAACAGGAGTTCTAAAGGGTTTTTCTCCCTGTGTCCCTATGCACTGTGTCTCATTAGGCTACCCACGGTGTGGTAGTTACAGAAAGACTTGACAGATTTAAAATGTCACTACAATCACTTTTACCAAGTGCTGTCACCCAAGCTTAGTCTGCTTTTAGTTTTGTGAAAGGAAATGTGGAAAGGCCATAAAGGTCTCTCTTAATGGGAACAGCAATTTGGTCCCAGCTCTAAAATAAGGACTTTGTTAAACTCTCTGAGCGTCTTGACAGAATTCACCCTGGTGAACACTGTATTTATTAAGATAAAGGTCATTCTATCTCCATGCATCCACCTGCTCAGTAGGATTATAAATAGCTGTATCTGTTTATCCAGCCTTCTCTTTGGACAGATATGTATACAGAAATGAATAAATATATGCATAGTCACTCAACACCATACAATTTTATAATTAATTTAATCTTTTCTATGGTTTATTAGGACTTGAGGGGTCACAAAAGCAACACCTGTTTCTCTTGCTGAACTTAAAAATGAATTGAAGAAAGGCAGGTGTATCCGAGAGGTAAAAGAAAATTTTACTGAAAGATGTGCTGTGAAGACTCAGACTGACTGACTGGACTACAAATAAGCAATGTTGTTTCCTACAAGTTTACTCGTACAGAGAGTGTTCCAGGGAAATTGAAGGCAAGCAAAGAACATGCTCCAGATGACCTGTGGAAAGGCCACTCCAGAGGACGGAGGAAGCAAACAGGCCTGTGAACACCTGCCCACTTCCTTCTTCCCTTTTGGACAAATTGATTGTCACCCTAGACAAAAGGAGAAAGGAGTCAGAGGAAGATAAGAAGTGTAGTTGCTAGATAATCCCCTTTCCTATTTGAAGACAACATATTCAAGAATATGAATTCCTTATGAATTATGTCAAGCACCACCTACTCCAGTGAACCAGACCGACTTGTTCCTTGCTTCCTTTTGGACCATTTCCACTTTCTACTTAAGTCTATCATAGCAATTTTTATCCCGTATTGTAAGTCATACCTACTTTTGAGAATGGGAATCTTTGTCGACAGGCTTAGTTAATGTCAGGGCATGTTTAAAGAATGAAAAAACTGAATGAACTATGGCCTCATAAAATTTTTTTCTCATCATGCATTTACCATTTATTAACTACCTATTGTTTATCTATCAAAGTGTTAAGTATACTATGTACATTACCTACCACTGTCTCAGTAACACTGCAATTTATATGCCTTTATCAACATATTGCATAGCGAAAAAAGAAAGAAACTCTCAGAGGTTATATAGCTTGGCCAGGAACACACAGTAATGAACTTCCAGCACTGTATATGCACTTTGGAGTTGACATGAAGTACTTTTTCTGAATGATTTTGACAAGAAAACCTATAGTTTGAATATGTACTTTGTCTGGATTATCTCAGGACAAGTTTAATTTCATTATTATTTGCATTCTTACTAGGAAAACAATTAAAAATGCAGTATTGTTTCTTTTTCCTATATAAACTATTATCCATTAAAACAGAGACTTTTCAGTAGGAAAATAGTACATTTTATTCTTTAGCTAAACACAATCCTGATAGTTTAATTGCAGAATCAATAAGACAAGCAAAGCCTTCTCACATAACTGACTTCCCAAAGTTACCAAATTACTGTTTGTATTTGGTTATATCTTTTTGAATCTTAATATTTCAATTTGCATGCTATGAATGGTTCAGAGATAGAGCTCTAGAATGTATAACCACTTTGGAAACTAGGAGGTTTTTCTCAGGTTTTCTTTCAGCTCATCCCATGAGAGGTAACGCACTAGTCATGTTTGAGGTTAGAGCTCTGTTCAAGACAGATGGCTTCATCCACTAAATTGTGCAAGGGATTAAGAGATACCCTTGGTTGTTTCTTTTGACAGGTTTCAGTCAAGTAAATAGAAAGCAACTCATAAGAGAGAATTCTCAGCCACTGACAAGCTGAGAAGCAAGAACACTGTGAAACTGCTTAAATTTTATCTATTTTTCTTTAGCACCTGTTTTCTTAGAAAAAATATCCTTTACTTTTCTCTTTGTTTGTGGCAAAGTAACCACTGTGCTGAGCAGAAACTTCATTCGTAAACTCTTAGAACTAGTTTGTTTTTATTGTCTGGTTAAATGTTGCAGTAAAACTCAGAACATAATATTTCAAATATAAAATGAGCTAAACGCAGGAATTCTACTAGCGATTTCCCCTGAGCTCATGTGTTTGTAGGCATTCTTTTCTGGACAGAATCACCTTTAGTTTAGGAATTTAGAAGTTTCAAAATAGTACTGTAATAGTTTGCATATTAAATTGCAAATTATTTTTTTCTTTAAGAATAGAAATATACTTACACAAAGAATCTAGATGAAACTAACCTATTTTATTTCACCTATTGTCTATTTGAGTTCACTGAAATTTCAGTCACTTGCTAGAATAATTAGAATGCCCTATTTTAGAATATTGATTTTCAATTTAATTGTCTTCTTAGTGATCACTTTAGTATTTAAGTTTTTTTCCACTATCCAAGGATGTTTTCTTCAAAGATTTTCAATATGATAATCTTTTTGCTTTTATCTACTTAAAAATGAATGCATTTTGAAATTTCTTTCATGAGAAACATTTCTTTATATGCTGTTTTATAATCAAAGTTTAGAATTTTTCTCCTTTAATCTTTGCATTTATGATATGACAATTTTAACATTATTATTTATTTAATTCATTTAATGTCTAGGACAAATGCATTTTTAGCATTTTTGACATACCTTACCAGCACAGATGTTTACATAAGTCATTTCAATATTTGATACTCCACAAATTTATAAATAAATATCTCATGATTCATTGTCATGCATACTACAAAAAAGAAAAAATCAGACAAAAATGCCTTTGGAGTCAGAATCTTTTCCTTCAAGTCTTGGCAAAGCCAGGACAAAGTTTAACTCATGGAGAATCTCAAAGCTAGACAGACTAACATTTAAATTTTAAATCTAAATCTATTTACTGCATGATCTTTTATTAAAAGGTAACTTCAACAGCTGGGCATCATGACATGTACATGTAATCCAGCTATCTGGGAGGCAGAGAGAAGAAGATTACTTGACTCTGAGAGTTTGAGACCAGCCTAGGCAACATAGTGAGACCCTATCTAAAAAAAAAAAATCTTGATTCCTTTATATTTCAAATGAGGATGATACAGATAACTTTAAAGCATGAAAATGTGTTTTGTGTCTTTGACAATGTTTTATCTGCTCAGATTTATACAAATATTTATTAATAAGTAAAATACATTTATATCCAATGCTGGTGTTTTCACTTACAAAACATATTACAGAGCTATTTCTAAGTGTGTGGAAAAACTAAAAATAAAAATTTTATTTGCTTGAGAGAACTTAATATAAAGAAAGAAGTATCAGTTTACTTTTGATGTTCATTTTAAAAGCATAAGCATGTTTCCATTGTTAAAACCTCAAATCACATGTATTTCTGCTTTTAATAAAGTATAAAACTATACTCTTCCTGTGGCAATTCTTCTGCTCTGCTCTATCTCTTTCTCCTTCTTCCTTTTCTTCCTTCCTTTCCCCTCTCTTTCCTTCCCCCCTTTCATTTCTCATCTTTCAATTTATTGTTTCTTTCCTGTAACCAACCTCATTTTTCACTCACTATGAGCTAGCCATTTTGTTTTCAGAAGGAAAAGACCAATGGGGCAGATACCCAGGCCTCAAAATTCTCAATCTAGTACTATGGGATCTGAGCAGAAGTGAGAAGTTGAGGTTGGAGCAAGTGTAGAGAAAGAAAGGTAATTTTTATTGAGGATTTTTAGAATCCCTGGACTTTATATATTTTGGCAAATGTTCTTAGGTTTAACACATCCAAATAACAATTTCATGTTTTATGCATTAAGAATTAGGAGATAATGTGATTAAATATGATTGTTGTGATCCCTCAATAAATAGCAAAGCTAGGGTGTATAAAAAAAAATTAGTCTTCAGGCGGCGCCTGTGGCTCAAGGACTAGGGCGCTGGCCCCATATACTGGAGGTGGCAGGTTCAAACCCAGCCCCAGCCAAAAACTACAAAAAAAAAAAAAAAAAAAAAAAAATTAGCTTTCTCTAAAATACATTATTCTATTAATGAATACTAACTGAACGAATACTAAAACTTTAATATCAATCATTATTACCCCTCCCACCATTTACGTAAACTTCCTCATAAAAATCATAACTCACACAATGTTCCTTTCTGGAGATTATAATGTTCATTCTGACTACCCATATTTATACATTATATTTACATGTATCTTCCATAATATATTTCATTCATTAGGTATGTATTTATTTTGTTACAACATGCAAAAGTTCCTCCACAATCCTACTTTGGATAACAAACTTTATTATTTCTTGATGTGAACGTGACTTTTATTCATCAAATCAGAGTTCTTGGTGTTCCTCCCCCATCTTAAAGTTCAATTTATCTTTACTCTCTCTCCCCACCTGAGTGCCACTCACACTAGATGGTAGAGGGCAGCTTATCACTGCCCCTATAAAAAAGTCCCTAAAACATGCACATGATTTTGTGTCTGTGTTCACCACTCAATTATAAATTTATTTATCTCAAGAAAATGTGCTTTTGTGTTACTACTTTGCACAAATAGGTATTTGTTGAAAGAGTGAATAATGTTTTTTTTATAGTTGTTTATGTTTGAAAATTCACTTTGACATTATAGAACAAGAGAAACAGAATTTTATGTTATCCAAAGCTTCATATATTACCTAGTGTATTATAAACCTTGACTACTATTTGGTGATTTAGAAAAAAATTTGCCTTTTCTATACTTATGAAAATGCCTGTCTCTAGCAAAAGACCTTAAACTTTCTTAGATTGGAGGCAAAATTTTCTAACCATTTTCATAAACTTAGCATCTCTAAGATCTTAGATTCTCAATAAAAGTTGATTGAATTGAATTGAATTTGCTGCCAAATACCCTTAAACATCATTTACTGTATACCCACAGTATACTTAGCCTTCCACTAGAAGTTGATCTTATTTAAATCCTTTTACCACATAAACCCATCTTTAGAAAGTGCTGATGATGTGACTTCTATTGACTTAAATACATACAGCACCCTCTTGTCCTCACTGAATACATGACTTTGAAAAGGCATCTGGAGAACTTTCTAAATGAATCAAATGTTTTTTTTTGAATTACTGTTCAGCACAAGGAGAAAAATAGATGATAAGCATTATTAATAATAATGTTATTAAATGTATATTTTTAAATGAAGATATTTCAGAATTACTTAAATATATCATTTGCCATTATAGAGCTATTAAAACTAAAAAGCCAACTGACTTGGAAAGTTTAAAAACAGAATTCATGGGAAAACAAAATGTAGGTCAATGAAATATTATACAGCTCTCTGATACTTACTTTTTATTTTATTTTCTGTTTCTGTGTTTTCTGTCATACATAAGAAGAGTTCACTGTTAATAACAACTTCTCAAGTCCTATAATGTCTTAAATACTCAAAATCCCAATCCGATCTACTTGGATACAAGATTATTTAAGTTATCAATTGGCTACTGATTATTTGTGAGAGATCAATGCTTTACAGAGAATGTGGGATAACATTTTCATCTTAACTTGTATATAATCAAAAGACATAATTGACACAATTGTTCTGCTAATATGTACTTTTTACTTCTTTGGGAAATTAAATACATTCTGTCATTTGTTTTAGTATTTTTGTTTGTTCTCTAATGTCCCACAGAAAACTAAAATTTTCCATAAAAACCACAGAAATGTAAAGCTCTCTGCACATATGAAAAGTATATTAAATAGATCTAGAATTTTGTTTTTGTTTCAAATATTGAAAGGCTACAGATGCTTTTGTTATGTGGATACAGAGTATAACGTTGAAAATAGGGCTTTCAGTGCGCCCACCATTAGGACAGTCATCATTGCATCCCATAGGTACATATTTACCACTCACTCCTTTCTCCTTCCCCTTCTTGGTTTCCAGTATCCTTTACAGGGAAAGACGATTTTTAAATTGTTTTTACTTTTAACATTTAAAATTATGTATGGAAATACGTTGCATTTGCAATTATCTTCCCTGAGGAGATAACAAAACGCATGCAAATGACATTGTTATGAAGAACAAATGCATGCAAATGGCAACATTTGATAGAACAGTAAAATAATAAAAACATTTTGCTAGCCAGAAAGATCTACCTACAAAAATGTTTTGAAATCTAATGATTGCAAATATTCCAGGAAAGCAAAGAGATCATATTAATAATCCTATCCTCACTCTTAGTATTTATCAGGAGCAAATGAGTGAATCAGAAACATTGAGGGGTAAATCAGTATAAATAATGAAAGCACACACTGCAAAGCCAGTTTTAAGGGTTCAAATCCTAGGTCCGATCATGTGGCAGGGACTAAGACTTTTGGTTTTTTACTTACTCAGTTTCTTCAACTATAACATGAGGATAAGCATATGTTCTACTCCGGAAAACTGATGGAGATAAATAACACACCTACAGCATTGTGTGGCACGCAGCAAACACTCGGCAAGTGTTAGCTATTCTTATAATTCTTGCATAATAAACTTTGTGGAAGTCAAAAATGAGGAATGTCTCATGGTTCTGATAAAAATACAGTTTGAGATGAGACACCAAAAGCAAAACACCAGTCCCGATGTGGGATTGCTGCACCACATGTGGTCCTTCTGTTGCTGATTTAAGATCTACATATAACTCTTGGCTTTATTTCAGAACAAATAGCTTTAGTAGTGATTCAAGATAGTACAGTTTTAGTTCTATTGGCCTTTTTAGTATTATTTCTATACAAGAGAAAATTACAAATAGAGAGGCTCTAATTCTTTGGTATGAAGGTAGAAGTTTGAACAAAGCAGGCAAGCCAAGCAAGCCAATAATTTACCGTAGGTATTTCTTCTTTGTCAAGTACGTTAGAACCCAGCTAGTTCTTCTGGTATGTTAGTGAAGATCGATATATACGAGTATTCTCTTTTATAAATTAAAATATAATTCAATCTGAAGAAAAATTATTTTGGTTCTCTTCCTGAACAAACATCCCACAAATAAGGTGGTAAGAGAGACCATGTATTAAAGGAATTTGGAAATTTTATTTTGACACTAGTCTTCTTAATTTTACTTAAAGTGTCAACAGGAAAAAATAACATTTTAAGAGAGTATTTACACCTTAATTATTAAAGTTTACATCATAAATTATCATTTAAAATAAAAGAGCATTTTTTTTGCCATCATTATTGTAAATAAGAGTAAACATTCAGCACAGACTAAATATAGGAAAAATATAATCAGCAATAATGATTGCATATTATATTGTCATTTCATAATATTGTGTATTTCAGAATAACTAAAACCATGGAATTGGAATGTTCCTAACACAAAGAAATGATAAATGCTGGAGGTAATAGTTATCCAAGTTACCGTGATTTTATCATTACATATTATATTTTTGTATCTAAATATAACATGTACCCAGTAAATATGTAGAAAATGTCATGTATCTATAAAATTAAAAGTAAAACTTCTAAAAATAACAATAAAGTTAAAGATTACACCATTTCATCAAATACACCCTTCTCTTCATTATAAAGGTCATGATATTTGAAAAGAAATTTGCATTTTTGGGGCAGCACCTGTAGTTCAGTGGGTAGGGTTCTAGCCCCATATACTGATGGTATAGTGAACTCAGGTCCAAGCCAAACTGTAGCAAAATAGTAGACGGGCATTGCTGCAGGCACCTGTAGTCCCAGCTCTTTGGGAGGCTGAGGCAAGAGAATCGCTTAAGCCCAAGAGCTGGAGGTTGCTATGAGTTGTGACACCACTGCACTCTACCAAGGGTGATAAAGTGAGACCCTGTCTCAAAAAAAAAAAAAAAAAAAGGAAAGAAATTTGAGTTTTAAAAATTGGCCATTAGGAATTTGAAGATTATTAAGATAATCCCTGATTAGAGAGATGTTAAAATGTGAAAAGATATATTTTTAAAATACGTACACATAATTCTTCAAAAATACACATTAAAGGTGTCACTGTATCATTTTCTAAAATAAGTATTTAAATGGAATCACATTATTTAATTTGATAACAACATTATTAATTTTTCTAAGTTATTATACATGTTAATGTCATGAATAGTCTTTGAGGACTATGTCATAAATTAATATGTGATAGCAAATCACAGCAGTAATATCAGATGCATATTCTGAACCCTCCCCTCTACACACAGAATCACACTACGAAACAGCAATATTTCTGTATAAAAATTTGTAAAACTTCACTAAATGCTTAGCCAGTCTCTCTAGGGAGTAAACAAAATCTACAGTGGTGAGGCTGGGTTTGGAGGGTTTGTCCACTCTGGAGAATTCCGCCTTAATCACGGGCAGCAGTATGAGGTGGGTGCAAAATGGAGCCTAACACTCCTACATAAATCCAAAATTTTTGAAGCTCTATATCATATTTAAGATTGTGAACTAAGAAAGCGAATTCATACACGTATATCAACAAAAGGCAACATCATGAAACGCCATCTTTTTCTGGCCTCTTGTACAGAGGAAAATATGAGAACAACTCCCCTCAAAAGAGGGAAGGAGAGGAAAAAAGTAGAGAGAAAAAAAGAGGGAAAAAAGGAAAGGAGGAAGAAAAAATATAAAGAAAATAGCCACAGTTCCATTTAAACTCAGTGGCTTGAGAGTTGGATTATACCAGGAATGAAGACTTGTAATTTTACACATAAATTAAATCTGATTAATTTAAAGAAAACCCATATCCTGTGGGAAGAATCTCAAGATTTTTATTTATTTACAAGATATACAGTAAAAATCATGATATCATAAGCAGAGTCCCAAATGCAGTTCTAAGAACACTTGTGACATGTAATTGTGAGGTTAATGCAACATACATATGAAATCTCTGTTGTTCCAATAGAACACTTTGTGCAAACAAGTGAGCAGACACCAGACTGAGAGAGTCACAAACTATAACACAGCATCACGCTCTAATGTGCTTCATCCCTGTAGAAATAATAGCAAGTTCGAGTAGCTTTGGATGATGTCATTATTGTGCTAGAGATCCCGGTAATTTGTTGATAGTAGATAGGGAGGTAAAAAGAAAGAATATTTGGAGCCACTTTATTGTAGCCAAGCGCATGTCGGAACTAAGAGCAGAAATGGGCAATATGAGTGGGTGGTGTTGAATTGCAGGCAAGGATGACATTAGCAGCACAGAAAGTTTTTCCAGGTGATTTTTCAGGGTGCTCTAGCAGGTAGGCAAAATACAATGGCAGGGAAGCCCAGAATCAGGCAGAAAAAATGTGTTGCAAAGCCCTACCTACTGTGTTGGAGCTTACAGAGATTATTGCTGATCCTTGTTAGAGAGTTAAAAGAGAAGCATTCGAACACCAAAGTGATATAGGCCATTCAACTTGTTATTAAAGCAAATATTTAAGACCAACAGTCCTTCATGTAGTGATGTGGAAGCACCTGAGGGCCCAGAGTCTAGAAAGTTTGCCGTGGTGCAGCTGACTTAATCACCACCCTGAAGCCCAACAGAGAAAGAAGAAAAGAAAAAATGATTGTGGTAGTTCATAACCGGGGAACTACACTCCATTTAATTCTCTACTAAACCATACAGGATGTGTCTTTCTTTTCTTTTCTTTTTTTTTTTTTTATTGTTGGGGATTCATTGAGGGTACAAGAAACCATGTTACACTAGTTCCATTTGTTGGGTAAAGTCCCTCTTACAATCGAGTTTTGCCCCCAAAAGGTGTGGCACACACCAAGGCCCCAAGACCCCACCCCCCTCGCTCCTTCCCTCTCTCTGCTCTTCCTTTCCCCACCCCTCCCTCATTCTTTCTCTCTCTG
>CAUYRH010128500.1:0-31458 GCA_963574655.1 Perodicticus potto | reverse complement strand
AGGCCGAGTGTGGTAGCTCACGCCTATAATCCCAGCACTTGGGAGGCCAAGGTGGGTAGATTGCCTGAGCTCACCAATTCGAGAGCAGCCTGAGCCAGAGAAAGACCTTGTCTCTAAAAAATAGCCGGGCGTTGTGGCGGGTACCTGTAGTCCCAGCTACTTGGGAGGCTGAGGCAAGAGAATCACTTGAGCCCAAGGGTTTGAGGTTGCTGTGAGCTATGACACCACAGCACTCTACTAGGGGTGACAAAGTGAGACTCTGTCAAAAAAAAAAAAAAAATATATATATATATATATAAAATTAATGAAGCTATGGTTAAGTGGGGGTTTATTATTGTCCTCTGGAAAAGTAACTTTTCTTTTTTTTTTTTTGAGACAGAGCCTCAAGCTGTCACCCTGGGTAGAGTGCTGTGGCATCACAGCTCACAGCAACCTCTAATTCCTGGGCTCAAGCGAGTCTCTTGCCTCTGCCTCCCAAGTAGCTGGGACTACAGGTGCCCACCACAGTGCCCGGACATTTTTTGTTGGCAGCTGTCATTGTTGTTTGGCAGGCCCGGGCTGGAGTCCAACCCGTCAGTTCAGGTGTATGTGGCTGGCGCCTTAGCCTGTTGAGCCACAGGCGCCGAGCCTGAAAAAGTAGCTTTTTAAGACTTAGTGAGATAATACCATTGCACTTGCACTTTAGTTTGGGTGACAGAATAAGACCCTGTCTTGAAAAAAAAAGGCAGTGATATGAGAATATGTAAATATACACATATATATGTATATATAAATATATTTTTTAGAGATAGAGTCTCACTTTGTCGCCCTTGGTAGAGTGTCGTGGCATCACAGCTCACAGCAACCCCCAGCTCTTGGGCTTAGGCGATTCTCTTGCCTCAGCCTCCTGAGTAGCTGGGACTACAGGCGTCCGCCACAACACCTGGCTATTTTTTTGTTGCAGTTTGGCTGGGGCCGGGTTTGAACCAGTCATCCTTGGTATATGGGGCTGGCACCCTACCCACTGAGCCACAGGTGCCGCCCCACACATAAATATATTTTTAAAATTATTTTTTTGAGACAAGAGTCTTACTCTGTTACTGTCGGTAGAGTGCTGTGGTGTCATAGCTCAGAGCAATCTCAAACTCCTGGACTTAAGCAATCATCTTGCCTCAGCTTCCCAAGTAGCTGGGATTACAGGCACTTGCCAAGATGCCCACATAGTTTTTCTATGTTTAGTAGAGACAGGGTCTTGATCTTGCTCAGGCTGGTCCTGAACTCCTAAGCTCAAGCAATCTATCTGCCTCGGCCTCCCAAGCATGAGCCTCTGCACCTGGCCTAAAATTATATGAAATGCAAAATGTGAAAAATCATTTTCATTCTTTTTCCTTTAATCCCTAGGGATAATATAGGTAATAGTCTGTATATCTTTCATTTTATGTGAATTTACATACACATGTACATATATCTTTTTTTTTTTTTTGAGACAGTCTCACTATGTCACCCTTGGTAGAGTGCCATGGCATCACAGCTCACAGCAACCTCAAACTATTGGGCTTAAGTGATTCCCTTGCCTCATCCTCCCAAGTAGCTACGACTGCAGGTGCCTGCTATTTTTGTTGTTGCAATTGTCATTGCTGTTTTAGCAGGCCTGGGTGGGTTTGAACCCATCTGCCTTGGTGTATGTGGCCAGCACCCTAATCACTGAGCTATGGGTGCCGAGCCCATATATCATCTTTTTAAACAAATGGGAACATATACCATTCTGTACCTTGTTTTTTTTTTTTTTTTTTAAATCTAATAAAACGTAAGAGTTTTTTTTTTTTTTTTTTTTTGGCTGGGGCTGGGTTTGAACTCCCCACCCTCGGTTTATGGGACCAGCACCCTACACCCTGAGCCAAAGGCGCTGCCTTTTTTTTTTTATATATAGGTCAATATACAGAGATTTTCCTCAATCTCAAGAGCTGCACAGTATTTTATGGTTATACTATAACTTATTTTACCAATCCTTTATTGATGAACATTATGATTGTGTTCATCTTTTGCCAGTAGTGACTGCTGTAGTGAACATGCTAGGATATCTTCATGTATATGTACAAGTATTTCCTTTCTTTTTTTTTGGGAGACAGAGTCTCACTATGTCGCTCTGGGTAGAGTGATGTGGCATCACAGCTCACAGCAACCTCAAGCTCTTGAGCTTAAGTGATTCTCTTGCCTCAGCCTCCCAAGTAGCTGGGAATACAGGTGCCTGCCACAATGGCTGGCTTTTTTTTTTTACTTTTTGGTTGGAGTTGTCGTTGTTTGGCAGGCCCGGGCTGGATTCGAACCCGCCACTCCGGTATATGTGGCCGGCTCCCTAGCCGCTGAGTTTCAGGTGCCAAGCCTGTGTACAAGTATTTCATTAAAATTCCTTTAAAACCAGGAGCTTTAGTGTTTTCTGTATTCTTTTCCATAAACAAATTCGGGCGTCCCACTGGGGGGGGGGGGGAAAACCCAGAAAATGCCATGAAGGCTATGTTAAATAGTTTGATGAAAACATTTCAGATTGTATATGAAACCAGCACATTGTGCCCCTTGATTGCACTAATATACGCAGCTGTGATTTAATAAAAAATAATAAAAAAAAATTCCTTTAAAAAAATTACTGCATCAATAATATATACATTTAAAATTTTGAAAGTACTTGCCCTACACAAGGCTTTGATGAATTTTTTATTCTTTTATTTTTTGAGACAGTCTCAAGCTGTCGTCCTGGGTGGAGTGCCAGGGCATCACAGCTAACAGCAACCTCAAACTCTTGGGCTTAAGTGATTCTCTTTCCTCACCTCCCAACTAGCTGGGACTACAGGTGCCCACCACAACGCCTGGCTATTTTTTGTTGTTGTTGTCACTGTTGTGTTAGCTGACCCAAATCTGCAAGCCTCGGTGTATGTGGCTGGCGCCCTACCCACTGAGCACAGGTGCTGCCCTGAATTTTTACTCACCAGTCTTGTGCTATATGACATGCCCAAAATCTTTATTGAACACAAGTGGGACATAACAAAATTAATGCTTTTTTCCTCAGCCAGGGAATAAAGTGATTTGAGTACTAGGGAAATTACTAGCACTCAGTCCTAGATCACAAGGCATACCTATGATCAGAGCCATGACTCTAGGATTGGTTGTATGCAATCTTTAGAGGAGCATTAAAAAGGAGGACTGAACCTCCTAGTTTTGGCAGAAAAAGGCCTTCTGAGATCTTGCTTACTTTAGTTGCACCAGCTTCAGGTCTCCCCTGCCTGGACTGATTTGAGGCAGGCTACTCTGGGACTGCTCTGGAAAATAGCCACCCTTGGCTGGGCTCTGTGCCTCACACCTGTAATCCTAGCACTCTGGGAGGCCGAGGTGGGTAGATTGCTTGAGCTCAGAAGTTTGAGACCAGCCTGAACAAAAGCGAGACCCTGTCTCTACTAAAAATAGAAAACCTGAGGCAAAAGGATCACTTGAGCCTGAGTTGGAGGTTGCTGTGAGCTATGACGCCATAGCACTCTACCCAGGGTGACAGCTTGAGACTCTGTCTCAAAAAAAAAAAAAAAATAGCCACCATCACGCCTCATACAGGGGTAAAAGGACGGCTAGACTTTCTGCTTCTGGCTTCACTGTGTAGCCCAGGGCAACTTTGGTGTTACTATTTTTTTTATTTCAGATTAATATGGGACTACATATGACTAAATTGCCATTAATGCAGTATTTTTTTCTTCCCTCAAACAGCATGTTAATATATGTACTTTGCAAAAATGTATCTTAAAAGAGCCTTTTAGGGGCGGTGCCTGTGGCTCATGGCGTAGGGTGCCAGGCCCATATGCCGAAGGTGGCCGGTTCAAACCCGACCTCGGCGAATTGAAAAACAGAAAAATAGCCAGGTGTTGTGGCGGGTGCCTGTAGTCCCAGCTACTCGGAGGCTGAGGCAAGAGAATCGCCTAAGCCCAGGAGTTGGAGGTTGCTGTGAGCTGTGTGACACCACAGCACTCTACCAAGGGCAATAAAGTGAGACTCTGTTTCCACAAAAAAAAAAAAAAAAAAAAAAAAAAGAGCCTTTTAGATTGCTTACGCCCAGGAATTTAGGGCTGCAGTGAGCTATGATTGCACCACTGCACTCCAGCCTAGCTGACAGCGAAACCCTGTCTCTTAAAAATAAAAGAAAAAGGCTCGGCACCTGTGGCTCAATGGGCTAAGGCGCCAGCCACGTACACCTGAGCTGGCGGGTTCGAATCCAGCCTGGGCTTGCCAAACAACAATGACGGCTGCAACCAAAAAATGGCGGGGCATTGTGTCGGGTGCCTGTAGTCCCAGCTACTTGGGAGGCGGAGGCAGGAGACTTGCTTGAGCCCAGGAATTGGAGGTTGCTGTGAGCTGTGATGCCACAGCACTCTATCCAGGGTGACAGCTTGAGGCTCTGTCTCAAAAAATAAATAAATAAAAGAAAAAAATTAGTGAGGAATGTCAGATTTGGAGTTTATACTCCAGTTGTACCTGACCCTGTAATATTGTTATATATAGAATATATAATGATATCTGTCAAATACATCATTTATTTCTTTTTTGTTTTCTAGTCTCCAAAGATGTAGTCTATTCCTTTTAACCATAGTTTGTAAGTAGTAATCATAGAGTACAGAGCTTGACTCCCTCATATGAAGTATTTAATTTATTTTAAAAACAGGCAGTGCCTGTGTCTCAGTGAGTAGGGCATGGCCCCATATACCGAGGGTGGCGGGTTCGAACCCAGCTCCAGCCAAACTGCAACAAAAAATAGTTGGGCGTTGTAGCAGGTGCCTGTAGTCCCAACTACTTGGAAGGCTGAGACAAGAAAATTGCCTAAGTCCAAGAGCTGGAGGTTGCTGTGAGCTATGACACTACAGCACTCTACCGAGGGTGACAAAGTGAGACTCTGTCTCTAAAAAAAAGAAAATTATTTTAAAACAAAAGTTGATGAAGCTTGAGTTTTTTTTGTTTTTTTTTTTTCACAGCTCACAGCAACCTCCAACTCCTGGGCTTAGGTGATTCTCTTGCCTCAGCCTCCTGAGTAGCTGAGATTATAGGCACCTACCACAAGGCCCAGCTATTTTTTTGTTGCAGTTTGGCTGGGGCCGGGTTTGAACCCGCCACTCTCAGTATATGGGGCCGGCGCCCTATTCACTGAGCCAGAGGCGCTGGCCCCCTCTTTTTAAGTTTTAAGGGAAAATAAGGGCAGTGCAGCATAGAATCTGCCTTTGAGACACAGATTCTAACATTTTCTTTTTCAAAAAGTATACAAGAAGCCTGTGGTTGTATGCTTGTGATAAAATAGTATAGAAGTATCTCTATATAGTGTCAGAGTGAATGAATGTATTCCCTTTAGTCTCTTCTGATTCTTTCTGGAGAGGAAATCAAAGTTAAGCTTTTAGTGTGTAACCAGACCTCTTCCTTCGGTTATAAATAGACTTCTATTTATTTAATTAAGTGTATTTTCTTCCACTTGATACTTTTGCGATCTTTCCATACTAGTGTATATATGTATATCATCTCATTATTTTTACCAGCTGTCTAACATGAATGAACTATAATTTATTGTAATATTAGTGTTACAAACAGTCCTGCAGTAAACATCTTTGTGCATACATGTAGGTTCAATTTCTGGATGTGGAATAACAGATAAAGGAGTTACATTTGCCATCATCTTTAGAAAGTAAAAATCCATAGTCTAAGTAACTAGTCCTGATTCTCTGAGAACAAAAGTTTAGTGAGCAAGCATGAGACAGTCTCAAGCTGTCGCCCTGGGTAGAGTGCTGTTACATCACAGCTTACAGCAATCTCAAACTCTTGGGCATAGCGATTCTCTTGCCTCAGCCTCCCAAGTAGCTGGAACTACAGGTGCCCGCCACAATGCCTGGCTACTTTGTTGTTGTTGTTGGCAGTTATCATTGTTGCTCTAGCTGGCCCAGGGCAGGTTCGAACCTACCAGCCTGGGTGTATGTGGTTGGCACCCTACCTACTGAGCCAAGGACGTCGCCCTACACATACATTTTTTGAAGCTGCCTTTGCACAGAAAACACCTTTTTTTTTTGTAGAGACAGAGTCTCACTCTATTGCCCTCGGTAGAGTGCCATGGTGTCACACAGCTCACAGCAACCTCCAATTCCTGGGCTCAAGCGAGTCTCCTGCCTCCGCCTCCCAAGTAGCTGGGACTACAGGCGCCCGCCACAACGCCCAGCCATTTTTGGTTGCAGCCGTCATTGTTGTTTGGCGGGCCCCGGGCTGGATTCAAACCCACCAGCTCAGGTGTACATGGCTGGCGCCCTAGCCCGTTGAGCCACAGGCGCCGAGCCACATTGAGTTTTTATATTCTGCATCATTTGTGTGAACTTAAATAGCGTAAGCCTGATAGGAGAGCTATGCCCTCACAAATCGGTACTTTTTCACTGTCAGACTATTTCTACCTTTCCTGGGAGAGTGGGTAGACAAAGCTTATGGCTTTTTAAGTGGTTTTTAAAATTCTTTGTTTGATTTTGGTATCAGACTTTCTAAGGCAGCAGTGCATTTTTGCGAAAATATTTTCATGGGCATTCTGTTGACTGAACAAATAAATGGACATAGCAGTTGAACCAGTTTGAGATAATTTTTAAAAAGAATGTCTAAAATGCCAACTTCAGATTTGCTGCATAATTCACAACTGGAATGGAATGGAATGGTAGTCGTTTCAGCACAGGAGTTACTTGTCCAATGTGAAAAAGAATTAAAGGTGTAATCATAAAATTCTGAAGCCCCAAGAGTGAATACCAGCTAGAATCTTCACATTTTCATTTTATTTTTGTAGCCTCAGCCAAACAGCAAATACAAAACTAGCATGTGCCGAGACCTGCGACAGCAAGGAGGGTGTCCACGAGGAACAAATTGTACATTTGCCCATTCTCAGGAAGAACTTGAAAAGTAAGTTTTGAGAGTCCTCTTTCATATGGGTTTAAATTTTGTTACAGGAGTGTCATATACACTGCTAAAATTTGTGATGTGTTTCAAAATTGCAAGTAAGTTCACATTGTAAAGTTGTTTAGGTTGCGAAATAATCCTTCTTTTGAAACCATAAGATTAAGCTGGGTGCAAGGTTAACATAAGTGAGTTAGAACCTTTATTTAAGTTTTATATTTGAGACATTTTATAGCTATAATCCATGTTTCTGCTCAGCACCTATGCCCAATGAAAATACCCCTCTGTGTAGTCTTATTTGCTTATTTGTTCAATTAAGCATTGTTGCAAAGTTACAGACCAAATGGTAAAGCATATATATTTTCCTGTTGTGGCTTTTTTTTTTTTAATTTTATTTTATTTTTTTAATAGAGCCAGACTCTTAACTCTGTTGACGTGGCTGGTCTTAAAGTCCTGGGCTTAAGTGATCCTTCTGCATTGGCCTTCCAAAGTGTTGGGATTACAGGCATGAGCTTCTGTGCCTAGTTGCTTTTGGTCTTTTCAGTATTCTGTTTTCTGTCGTCTTTTGTGTTTCTCTTCTCCTGTAGGGAAACCTCTTTTTCTTTGTACATTTATTCCAAACATAAAAGAAACAAGCTATAATATGTACTATCCAATTATCTAATTTTTGTTGTCTTGTTTTTGCACCAAAACTTTCATTATCAAGACCTCACCAAACTTCATCCCCCACCTTCCTACTGAACAGCTGGCCTGTGTATCTGCTCTTACTGGATACTTCCATTTTGCTTTTAGACATTTTAAACTCAAACTAAGCTAATCTTCTCCATACCTCCTCCTCAACCCTCCGTTGTGCATTCCTGCTTAATTGGTAATTATGTTCTGCCAATTCATCTTCCTAAATATTTCTGAATTTTTTCTTCTTTTTTCCATCTTTCTAGTCCAAGCTATCATCCCCTTTTATTGATCTACAGTTGCCTCCTAACTAGTCTTTTTTTTTTTTTTTTGTAGAGGCAGAGTCTCACTTTATCACCCTCAGTTGAGTGCCGGGGCATCACACAGCTCACAGCAACCTCCAACTCCAGGGCTTAGGCGATTCTCTTGCCTCAGCCTCCCGAGTAGCTGGGACTACAGGCCCGCCACAGTGCCCGGCTATTTTTCTGTTTTGCAGTTCGGCCGGGTTTGAACCCGCCACCTTCGGTATATGGGGCCAGCACCCTACTCGATGATCCACAGGCGCCGCCCTCCTCCTAACTAGTCTTTTTACATCTACTGTTGCCCATTCCTTCTCTCATTATTTCCCACAAAATAGAGGGAAGTCTTTTAAAGCACAGATTTATTCACATCACTCCTCTGCACTTGAGCATACGATAGTTCCTCGGCTTATGGATAAACATATAAAATCTTTATATCTTTAAGATCTGTAAGACTTTGTGTCTAACCTATGCCTGCCTTTGGGATGTCATCTCACAGCACTTTCTAATTCTGCTTTATATTCAAGTCATACTGAACTTCTTTCAGTTCCAGGAATGCACCATGCTCCTTCCCATTCAGGTGTGATGGTTGTTCCTTCTAGCCTTACCCCTGAGACCTTTCTTTTGCATAGCTTGTCCTTCATTTTTTCAGAGAGATCCCCCCTAATACTTCAAAACTAACCAACTTCCTCTTTGTTGCACCTTTCACTATTATAACTAATTAAGGGTCTGTTTTAAGTTTTCAAGCCCTTCTGTTTTTTGTTTTTTTTAACAAGTGAACAGTTTATTGAGAATTAAACAAAGGTGTGATGTAATACAGTACAAGCAAGACACTCAAGATAGGTATAATAGTGCTACTCACAAAAACTTAAATTTCACCTCAAAAAAAATCACAAGACAAAAAAGAAAGCAATTTCAGATATTTCAGACAAAGTATTAACTCTGCCCCCCCAAAGCTCACCCTCCCAACGAACAAAAAACTATCTGGTAATACTGCTAAAATTTTGGAGTAAAAAGCAGAATCTTCATATAATTTAATAATTATTCATACTACTTAAATTTTTAACTTAATTATGTTAAAATGATCATTAGGTGTATTTCATGTTTTATAAGTTGTCTGTGTCATTTGTCAAAAAAATATGCTGGGATTTCTAGGTTTTATGAAAAGAAGCATAAAGTACTGTCTGGAGCAGAGTGGAAGCTCTACAGAAATATGCAAATGCAGGGACTCTGTGCCTTAGAAGTCAAATTGTTTTAATGAAAGGCCATTTAAAAACCATTTGCTTAGAGTTGAATTGATCAAAAAATCAAACGTATTTTGTTTTAATGACAATTGTATATTAATTTTAATGCAGTTACATTCATACCTTTAAATGAACATATTTGATACAGAATGCATTTATCATATTAATCAAAACATTTGTGCTTATTTTATTTTACATAGAGACATACTGTGTTTACTTTAAAATCCACTTACTGAACAAAATCAAATAAATCATCAAGTCTGCATTGTTACATCGATTAAATGGACTAGTGTATTAAATATGCTTTGAACTTCATTAGATGATGCTTATCTTGATAGGCACTCATCATTCTGCTCTGCTCTATAAACTTACCTGTAAGAGTGGAAAATAATTTATTTTCTGTCATTACTGCTTAGCCTTTCTTTGGCTCTATTGTCAAAGATTTCTGCTTTCCTCCCAGCTTTGCATATACATTGAAAAGGTTGCCTTTAAAGAGTCTCAGCACTGAAAACTATGCAAGGTTTCTCAGGCTATTCTGAAATGTCCAAAAAGAAGGAAGGTAGATGGCTGTTCTCTCTCTTATTATCTTTCCCCTCTCCTCATTTCCATTGTCATATATTCAACAACTTCTTAGTAAGTGTCCAGTGTGTTCCAGACAC
The DNA here is from genome assembly GCA_963574655.1 of Perodicticus potto. Lineage (NCBI taxonomy): Eukaryota > Metazoa > Chordata > Mammalia > Primates > Lorisidae > Perodicticus > Perodicticus potto. Next base: position 21,666 of record CAUYRH010128500.1, on the reverse strand, counting down.
TGTGCTGGGTCCCCATGCCAAAATGGAACGGCATCCCTTGTGGAGTTTTGAATTTAAGAGCTAGGTCAAGAGGCTATTTACCACAAAAATGGAAAACCTATGATTTTCCCCATCTCCTTATTTTCCCTTCTGCTCTGGAGATATTTACATTGCTATGTGGACATTACTACTCCAGGTCAGAACTGAAAATAATGACATGACACATTGAGATGCAAAATTGTCAGTTTCTCATTTGAAAAATCTACAGGACTCCCAGGCTACTTTAAACTTTGGAGTGAATAAATTTGAACAACGCCAACTGTTTTCTCTGAGGCAATCATGGATGCACTGACCCAATGTTTTAAGGGCTTTTCCCATGAGCCAACCACCAAGGCACCTCCCTACAGGATACTGTAATGTCAGATGACGCAGGATAGCTCCAATGCTGTGTGTAACACAAAGTAATCAACAACGGCTTATAGAAATAAATGACCATGAAAATGATCATTCTTCACTAAATAACAGAAAAATGTGGTTCTTACATCACCAAAGTGTTCAGTTTTCCTGCACAATGTGCAATTCAAGTTTAAGGCTCAATACCTCAATTCACAATTACATCATCTCAAAGCCTTTGAAGGCAGGATATATGATCACTACAGGGTCTGGGAGCTTTGCATTAATGAACAGCACTTCTAGTCATGATATCATGAGTGTGTCAAAGCTCAAAACTTCCTCTGTCTTGTCCTTTTCAGTGAGGAAATTGGCTAAAAGAATAAAACTCTTTGTAGAAGGTCAAAGAGCAAAGTAGGAAAAAGTAATTGAGGCTCTAATTTTCATGAAGAAAATCTTAAAAACTATTACTGGGTTTTTGACTAGTGAGAGAAACTGTGTTGCATTCATTTATTGACTGCAACACTCAATTAGAGTCTCAGCCCACTAATGTGAAAAAACAGTATGACCTACTCACCCATGCTAATAACTATGTCATTTACATGTGTTTGTCAAGTTAATAGAGAATAAATGGTTGAAGATTTCATAAAGGGTTCATTTGATTCTGCTAAGATGCCTGATAAAAGAAAATATCCTAAGTAGAAACCGTTAAAATATTTCATTCTATTCAATTTCCTCATAAATGTATTTATTTCTCAATATTTATTACCTAGATTAATGCAAATTGTAATAAACTATTTTATTACAGCTAAAAATTCAACTTAGTCTCATTTTAGAAGGCCAACCAAGAGCTAATTCCTGATAACTTATTCCATGGAATATTTTGTATGTATCTAACTAAATATATTAAATACATAAACTATGCATATTAAGAAATCACTTATTTATTTTTTAAAATTTCATTTCTTCTTACAGCTCACACAGAGACAGAAGAAATCTTGAAAAGTATGAAAATACTTTCCATTCTTTTGTTATTTGTGCTTAGTTAGAATTTTTTAAGTCCTATGTTGCTATTTTGCATATTAAAAACAAAACAGAAAGATTTTAAAACCCTATCCAAACTAGTCAGAAAAAGTAAAATCAAAGGCAATTCTAAAATGCCATCAATGATTCAAGTCTGGGTTTAAATTTTCAGATTACTCTTATCTATAAACATCCCCATACATTAGCTAAGACTAAAGCATTCAAAATTTACTTTATTCAAGTAAAGTAATATTTAATTATTCATGTGAAGCTAAGTAATACGCATTACCTAAAGGAATGTATAACAAACACATAAATAATAATGATTATATAAAAGCCATCCACTGTGGTAATATATTCACATCCTTTATTTAGCATATTAACATATTAAATAAAATAACAAGGGGATAATGTAAGCCATCCAATATTAGCAAATGCAGTGAGGTATTATTTGAGAAATTTATTGGGAATAAACAAACCTATCCTCCTAATACAGACTTCAACATATTTCAAGATTAAATATTCTATAAACTACATATGGATATAGGAGAATGCTTATCTACTAGATTTGGTTATAATGACAAAACTAATTATTAATATAAAGGAAAATAAATGTTAAACTGGAATGTCGCTATACCTTCAGCTGGTAGAACTGCTAACGTGATGTAAATGCTAAGTTTAAGAAATAATAATGCCAATGCAGCATCACACTTTAATAATTTATTGGAAAAATAAAGCTACATTTTTAAAAATGTCATTAAATGATAAATACCTTAATAATTCTTAAAATAAATAATAATGTAAAAACAGCTATATGAAAGAATCCCTTTAAAGTTGAACATGAAAAATAACCTATCATAAATGTAAAATAACTAAACCAATTAGCAATAATAATAACCAGTATTATTTTTACTATATTAAGTGAAAGGGTTTACTTTAAAAACATAAATTACCTAGACATCCACTTACTTTTATATACTCCCTAAATTGCTTTTCACATTAATCAGATTAGTATTGTGGACTAAATTCTAAAATAGCCACCATGACTTCTTTCCCCTGGTATTAATCACATTGCTGTTTTATTTTCTATGACAAAAGAGATCTTGCAGATGGATTGCTAATCAGCCAGATTTAAGATAGACAATTGCGGTCATGTGTACTGAGTGCCTTCCATGTGTCACCTAGTGCTTTACAAATCTTTTCTCATTTATTCATTGATAAGTTGGGATTTGGTTATAACGTATGTGAGAGAAAGTCCCAAACTTGCCAGTAGGAAGAAAAGTTAGGAGCTTGTAATGAAATGGATACCTAGGTCTTCCAGCTGGAGAGCTGATTCAGGATATTTGGGTGGGCTCAGGAGTCTCATGTTAGCAAGCCCCGTGGGTGATCTGTAGCACCTACAAGTTTGTGAAAGGCTGCTGCTGTTCATTGTGACATTACTGAGTGTCCAAGATCTGGATGGCTCAAGGAGGTCATGGTCTAGTCACTGAACAGAAATATAAATGGTGAGTACTTCACAGGGAAGGCTTTCCCCTCAGCATAGTGAAAGGGAGGGGCCGGCTGTGTGTGAGATGGGACAGTCTGGAAACGGCAGGGCTGGACTTCAGGAACCCAGGGCACGTGGGGCTGGCCCTGGCCTCTCACACCACCTTCCCAGGAAATACGTTCACCACGATTCTCAGCAGAGCGGCCTTGGCCAGATTCCCACTAACAGATATTGGTGGGAACAGGAAATGAATGGTTATGCGGAAAAGGGTCAGCTGGGAGGGGACAGCAGGGGGAGGTCAGGCACTCAGGTCGTCTAGACCCCTCCTACCTGGCCCTGGGCTCACTCCCCGCTTCTCTGCACAAGCTGGTTCTGCACCTCACCCCTCTCATGAGAGAAGGAAGTGCCACTGCATGGTCACTTCCACCCTCCTTTAAAAAAGTTAAAACTATTTATTTTTTCCTGAAAGTTTAGGCCAAACTATGGGTGTGCATTATACATAAGACCACATTATTCATGGAAAGATACAGTATATTTCACACTAGGCTTCATCTCAATTGCTTTTTTCATTCTTTCATATAACTTAAAATAAATCTATTACACATTAACATTACATTAACATTTCTCAGATATTTGTCTCTCTCATCCTCTGGAATATAAGCTTCCTAGGGGATTTAATTATTTTCTATTTGTCTTTGTCACCCCGATACCTACCAACATGTCTTTCATCATAAATCATTTAATATATTTACAGTTGAAATTTCTTAAAGAAAATACATTATGCCATCTTCAAAATTTATTTTCAGACCTTTATGTCAAAATTTGGCTATCCATTTACAGGTCTGAATTTTCCAGGAGTGTTCTTTAGAATTCATTAGAATTCTAGAAGAAAATGTAGGGAAAACTAGACATAGGTCAAGACAATGAATTTATGACTAAGATCCCAATGGCCTTCATGGCAGCAGCAAAAATAAATACATGAGACTTGTTTAAATGAAAAAAGGCCTGCACGGCTAAGAAAATAATCACCAGCAAACCTATAGATTGGGAGAAAATATTTTCAATATTTTCATCTGATAAAGGGCAGAACTCAAAAAACCAGGAAGAATAAAGTTAATACCCCATTAAAAAGTGAGCAAAATAAATGAACAGGTTTTCAAAAGAAGATAGATAAATGGCCAATAAACATATGAAAAAGATGCTCAAGATTATTAATCTTCAGGGTAAGTCAAATCAAAACCACAATGTGATATTACTTTACTTCTGTCAGAATGACTTTTGTTTAAAAAAAAATCAAAATCAATAGATGCTGGCACAGATGCAGAAAGAAAGGAAGCTTTATACACTATTGGTGTGACTGCAAATTAGTACAGCCCCTCTTGGAAACAGCATGGAGAGTTCTCAAAGAGCTAAACGTAGACCTACTGTTTGATCCAGCCACCCCACTACTGGACATTTAGTCAAAAGAAAATAAGCTCTTTTGTACAGAGAATACCTGCACTTGAATGTTGTTTCAGCACAATTCACAATTGCAAAGATGTGGAATCAACCCATGTGTCCATCAATTGACAAGGAGATTAACAAAACGTGCTATATTTATGCCAAGGAATATTGTTTAGCCATAAGGAAGGATGAATTAATGCCTTTTGCAGTAATCTGGATGGGACTGGAGAACATTTCCTAAGGAAAGTATCTCAAGAATGGAAATGCAAACACCACAATACTCACTACTCAATTGGAACTAACCGATGCGCACACAATTACACAGAGGAAAGCAAAAGTCACTGAAAATCAAGCGTGGGGTAAGGAAGGCAGAGCTGAATGGCAAAATCCACCTAATGGGTACAATGGACACTATTTGGGTGATGGGCATATTTATAGCCCAACTCAAGCCATGTATCAAAAACATCTGTATCCCCTTCATATTTTGAAGTAAAAAAATCAATAGAATTCCCTCTCTTATAGAATGAAGAGAAAGGAATTTTTTAATAGGTTGAAATTTTTTCTTATAGTTTCCATCTGTTAGGTAAAATCCCTCATAATTGTGCCCCGCCCCTCCAAGAAGTGTGCCATATACAGTGACCCTCATCACCTCTCATCCCCTTTCCCCTGTCCCCTACCTTGAATTGATTTGAGTTTTTCTCTTATGAGGTTATGTATCAGATCACCTACTGGCTTCATACCAGAATTGAGTACGTAGGATTCTTGCTTCTCCATTCTTGTGATACTTTACTAAGAAGAATGTGTTTCAACTCCACCCAGGTTAATACAAAAGATGTAAAGTCTCCACAATAATTATTTAACTTTTCAATTCTGCATATTATATAAGGAAGCAGTTATATGTTTATAGATGTAAAATCACCATGAGGGCAATTGCTACAGAAAAAGAATGAAATTAAGACTGGCTTTAGTAATGTGATCCTACAAAATAGTAAACAGCAGTGGGTAAACTTTCAAACTAAATAAAGTACCATTTTCTCTCACTTTAGACAGGAGTTGTAATCAGAGAAAATCCATTCGGTATTTAAACCACAAACAATGCATGCTGGGTTTACATGTAAGATGGAATTTGAGTTTAAACTCAAATAATCAAACAAGTTTTCCTACTATAAGAGTGGCCACTGAATCATAGGAATATCACCTGGAGGTGGAACAATTCTTTATTTTGCAAATTATCTAGTATCTCTACCCACTAAATGACAGTAGCACCATCCGCATTATAATAACTCAATGTTACTCCACCTATTACCAAAATAACCCAAGAGGGAAGTACTGTTGCCACGGGTAACCACTAGTATACGTGTATGAGTCACACATATATTACAAGGTCTGACAATTACATTTGTGAACTCATCCTAGAAAAAGGCTACATGTCTCATTGCTGAATATCACTACGAGCTATTGTCGTTGGGCACACAAAAACGTGCAGTGATAATGAACACCACTCAGCACGGCACCGCCACACATCGACATGAACACAGCTGTCCCATACTGATGTAGGAAGGTTATGAAACCCTACCAAGCTGTTAGACAGTGCTGTCAACATAAGCACGAGGAGGCAAATTTGCAAATTTAATGGTCCAACCTCATACACGACAGCTCTGATGGCCATTCCAGAGACAGAGTTCCAAAATTGTTTTGACGTGTGGACTGGGCACTGGCATCAGTGCACAGCCTCCCGAGGGGAGTACTTCAAAGGTGACTGTAGTGATATTTAGCAATGACGTATGTACCACTTTTTCTGGGGTGAGTTTCTGAGCTTCATTATCAGACCTTGTACATGTAATACAAACTTTACTTGATGGCGCCCTGCCATGCAACTGAAATTTGTTAACATAACAAATATTAGTATTTATTAATAACTGCTTAAAATTGAAATTTGAAAGGAGTTAGGCGAGCTTTTCCATTATCCTGAAAAGATTGCCAGTCATTTCTTAAAACAATTCTTTAGCCACAGCCAAAGAGCTACCTGATTTTGAACCATAACATCGTCCCAGTTCCTGTAACGCTTCCACTCTGTGTCACAGTTTTGACTCTAACTATGGGAGTTTGAGGCCAATGACAGTTTATTATTGTCTCCAAAAGCAGAGTATTCCCCATTTCTCATAAGCTTTGGTCCTGAATGACATGTTTGGAACCACCGACACACTGATGGTTTTAGAATGGCCCTTTTACTTCCAGCTGCCAGCCAGCAGGCTGATGAGTTGTTGAGACCATCATCCCCCATTTGTCACAAACATTTCACTCTAATAATGAAAATGCTGGAGTTCATCCCATTTTTGATCGACTTCCTTGAACAATTAATTGAACTATCCAAATCCAAGATCCTAGGCACAGAGATGTTCATTACCTGCACCTCAGCTGGGAAAGTAACACGGCCGGACAAAGACCATCCAGTAAGATCCTGTAATAAGTTACGGACAGCATTCAAATGCACACATAGGGAAACGAACTCTGAGGCAAGCTCTGGCAGACGGCTGCTTCTGTGTAGAAAGCAGCTGATGGGAAATGGAATAGCGGAAGGCAGCTGCGGGAAAGAGTCATCCTCCAATTGGTAGACTAAATTCCCCAGGGCGACCAGAGGGTTGGGTATGACGATAAACTTGGTATTGACCTTTCTGACTCGTACATCTGTTTTTCTTTCTATTTCTAATGTTGGATTAGAAAAACTTCTACAGTGTAAAAGTCTGAGACTTAAAATTTCCAAGGGAGGCCAACGCTGGTCCTGGAAGGGAATATGCCCCAGTGTCAAAAGAAATGCGTTTCTGCCTAAGTTTCCTCCAGGCACATCTCTTTCATTGACTCATATTTCTTAAACACTTTCAATAATTTCTGGCACATGGTAAGTTCTCAATAAATAATGAGTGAGAGAATCAATACATGAATGAGTGGGTTTTATCAAGAATCTAGTAACTACAAGCAATAAAACTGGGAGTAATGTTAAATGTCAGAAATTTATTACACGTTATGTGCTTATTTTCAAGATTACTTGATGATTCGTTCTTTTTATTCAGAATAATAAATTCAGTGTAATATCAAACATGTGAAAAGTAAATTTTGTTTAAAGATGCTCTTATTAAGTTTATCATATATCCTTTTACCTTGCACATTACTGGGTAAGTCTTGCTGTTTGCCTGAGTAACCTAAATATGATTACTCTCCAGTAACATTTATCCAAAGTAAATAAATACAATTAACTTTTAATGAACACCTACCATGTCCAGAATAATTTTCATGTATAATCTTGAAATGATCACAAATATTTGAATGGCATTATTGACATTATTCTTAAGAGACAGTATCATTTTGTCACCCTCGGTAGAGTGCCAAGGACCAGCAACCTCCAGTTCTTGGGCTCAGGCGATTCTCTTGCCTCAGCCTCCCGAGGAGCTGGGACAACAGGTGCCCGCCACAACGCCCAGCTATTTTTTTTGTTGCAGTTTGGCTGGGGTCAGGTTCAAACCCCACGCCCTTGGCATATAGGGCCAGCATCCTGCTCACTGAGTCACAGGCGCTGCCCCATTATTGACATTTTTTATAACAAAAAATGAAGATATAGAAATGTGACACTTAGAAATTTTAACTAAAGGCAACTGAAAACCACTTGCCATTTCCATTCTTATCGTGTTCCAAATGCAAATGAAGGGGGGTGGGGAGGGTGGGAGAAAAGCCAAAGTGGGAAAGAGATTAAATAGGGAGAAAAGAGACCTTTCAGGGTGAGCTGTGCTGGGCCCAGGCACTCACTCAAACATGTAGTGGAAAAGTCTCCATCACTTATATGATCCCTGTTCTCTTCCGCATTACTATAATATTCAAAGACAAAAGTTGGAAAATCTTTCCTTTCTCTTAATCTCCTTTGTAAAATAAGAAATATACTCAGAACGTCCTAAATGGAGATATGTGGTCCCCTTGCCATTTCTGCATGGAACATACAGAGAAAATGTGTAATTTTATCAAAACAATAAAAAGTCTCAATTTAGTGGAATAAGTCAAAACAATCCATAATATCAGGGGAATAGTACATAAAAATTATCCATGCCAATCTATTCCTTAAGTCAATGCATCTCAGATCTTGCAAAACATATATTTTTAATTAATTCCACACATATTTCTGAAGCATTTGGTAAGTGTCAGGCTCTCAGGTTTTAGGCAAAGAATGGTGACTAGTCGGAGTGTCTGTGTCTTGTTTTTATTTCATTTTCTCCACTAAGAGACAAACAGATCTAAGCACAATAAGAATAGTAGATGACCAGTTTTAGTAAATTCCTTGGTTGAAGACATTTAGAAGAATAAAGCCAGCTAATATGCTCTGTAGGAATTGCTTTAGTTAATCATTGCTCCAATTAATCATTCAATACTATCAATGAACACAACCATTTGTAAAGTCCTAAGGCACTGTGCAACATTAATGTACATACATTATTTCATTTCATCTTTACAATATTACATATGCAATGTTGTTCTTACTTTATAAATTATGAGGCTGAGGACTTAGGAATGTACACAGGATCACATAGCTAGTAAGTGCACAACTGGTATTTTAACATAGGCCCACCTTCTTCAAAGCCCATTCTTTTCTAAGAGGCCACAAGGCTTCAAAGCCCATTCTTTTCTAAGAGGCCACAAGGCCATTAAAAGAATTATTTAAAGGCAGTTCCTTCAGCACAGACTGCATCTTCTTAATATCCGAACAGTCCACAATCCTTTAGGCATCTTTAAAGTCAGTATGTTTTAATCATAACCATTTTACGCTCTTTTCTTTCGAACACTCTCTGAGTTACAATATCTGGCTTTCAATATGTGTCTTATGCTTGGGCTCTGATTGGCAGCGGTAGGCTATATTTCTGTATGTCATTGTCAGAAACACTATTAAACATGAAAGAGATGTATATCTTTCCTACATTCAGATTGCATTTATTTATTTATGTATTTTTTAATTAAATCATAGCTGTGTACATTAGTGCAATCATGGTCAGATTGCATTTAATTATGCCCCTGTTTTTTCTTCTATGAGTCATTTGTCATTGAACCTTCATGTACACAATAGTTATCCCCACCTTGATTCTATCGCACAGGTAGTCATCCTTGCCAAACTACATTCTATTCACTTACGGTAATTCTTTCAAACTGGTGAATGCATAGCAATGGCAATTAAAACACAGACCGGATAGTTGGGGACTACTTAAGCAAGCTTAATGGTTGTAGGTCAGTTGAAAAACCATCCACCTGAGAGTGCTAAAGAACTGGAAGATGAACTTTCACAGCAATTACTTTTTATAGATAAGCACTTATGGGAGAGCAGTTGAATTTTAGATGACTAGAAAAATTGCTTCTTATCATTTTTTAAAAGGCACATAAAAGAACGCTGGGGAATTACAAGCTAGTGACCTACCTACAATGCCAGAAATTGTTTTCAGATGTTTTATGGTGATTCATTTAAAAAAATTATTTATTGTCCACTTGGAAGGATTACATAGTGGAAATAAAGAATTATCAGATACATGCCACGATTCTAATTTTTTATTGGGTTGTGCCTTATAATTGAGAAAGGAATATATTTCCTATATTTATTAAGGAGGGTTACAGTGTTTGCTTTTTAATGTGGTATTTCCTAATATATTTACTGAAAGACGTTATATTTTTGCAATGAAAATGTTAACAACACCTGCTGCAGATGGAATACTTTTAAAACAAATCCAAATTGTGTCTTACCTTCATGGCTAAATATTTGCATTAGTCAGCATTGTTGGGTTATCAAAATTTGCCTCTAGTCTGCAATTCACTTCTAAGTATCATCCCGGTAAGAAAATAGTTTTTGATCTCTTAACACTGCTTACGTGTACTTTGTCTTATGTTAAAAATGTTCTTAATGTTAGCAACCCTTTCCTCACACATTCCACTTTTATGCACAATACCAGTTAGCATCTATCCAGTGGTTTAAGCGTAAATCCTTTGGAGTGAGACTGCTTGGGTCTTAGGCACAAGTTTGAGAGTTCAAAGACATTAGGTTTTCATTATGCATTAGACACTGAAAGCCTAGGGCAGCCTTAATATATATATAAAATATTATAGCTCTGTGATGCACATGCCAGAAGGTTTAACGTGGTTGAAGATGAGAATTGTGAGCAAGCCCTGATATCAGTGGTTCACAATCTATGACCCATCCTAATGAACAGGAGGGGACTATGACAGCACACATCTGTCTGTTACAATATATAATTACCAATGGTGAGGGTGTGAAAACATCACAGACAGGAGCTATTCTACAAAACGAACAACGTTCTCAAGACTACTTTGATGAGATACAACATCTATCCCAAACATCTTGGATTGGTGGGGGCTTCAAGCTTTTCAATTCTGTCCACTTATGTGTATTATCTATTATATCAAAAGATCTAATAGTTGCCAAAAAACCTCAGATCACAATTTATTGCCAACAAAAAGCCTATTGAGAAATTTAATACTTTTTCTTTGGTCACCTTAAAGTAGACAGTAAATAAATCTCTATTTCAATAGACAGATTTATATTGCATCCTGATTTATAACTAAAAATAAGATCCTCTATTTACTGATCTAACACAGACAAATGTGAATCAGAAATAAAAGGTTTCTCTTAGAAAAATGCAAACAAATTCAAGGTGGGAGTGGGGAACAAGGCAGCGGGGAGAGGGGAGATGGGAAGCGGAACAGTGTGCTTCCAGTTAATGGGCACAGCACATTAGAGGCGCCATTCTTGGGGGCAGGATGCAATTATAAGAGGGACTCTACCTAAAAAATTCAAACATTGTAACCCAATTTTTTGTATACTCAAATTAACCTAAACCAAAAACAAAATTTAATGAAAGCTTTCTCTTAATCCAAAAGCAATAGAATTATACGAATTTGAGCAGGTAACATAGTAACACACTTGTGATGGTTTTCCAGGGCTCATGGAAGAAGAGAACTCTGAAGTCAGATGTCATCATCTTAAACAGGCAGAAGTACAGGCTTCATAACTATGTGTGTCTCCAGAGATAAAAATGGATGATCCAATTGCGACTATTTGTGTGTTTATGTTATCCAGCTGTGCAACAGCAATGACAAACTATTTAAACAATGATGTTTGCTAATGACAATATCTAACCAGATAGTAAAGAAGTAGTGCTCAGTGATAAAGCCTTCCTTTGAGAAATATCTGCCATTTGATGATCCTTACTTTGCCCCAACTATTTTTTCAAATTTGCTTTATTTAATCACCTCTGAATAGTTGAGACTTGAGAGGAGTTAGAAGAGGCACCAGAGTTATTTAAATGGAAGATGCAAGACTAATAGGGTTATATGTCCCCCAAATTGAACTTTTAACGGCCCTGTTGCACTCACCAGGGGAAGATCCTAGGATACTTAAAATTAACATCACTATGACATTATCAGTTTATTTCCCTTCCCAGGGAGGAATGAGTCCAACTGGCCAGTCAGACCCAGCTGCTAACCGGGCGACCTGTGAGCTCAACATCTCAGAGCAAAGAATACACAGAAATCAGTTTCAACAATTTGGTAGTGTTAATGTAGTTGATGACTCCATTTTTAATATAGAACATTTTAGAATATTTAATAACCATGAAATTACTGCCTCTGTTTATCTTTTTTCTTAGTTATAAAGTACTTTGAGGGTATAATAAGACAGTTAAAGAAAAAAGTAGTGAATTTCACTCAGGCAAAACAATAAAACAACTGGTTGAAAAGAAAAAAAAATACCAGGGTCCAAATGAACCTAAAATATATGTGTTCCCAGGACTGAAAGCATAATTTTATGATAAGTTGTTCTATATTCCATGTATTATTTTGTCTGTGCGATTTTGTATTGGTACAATATTCACTCTTCAGCTGCATTATAGTCGATATAAGGAAAACTTCTTATACTCATCATTATTCTAAGTAGTTGGTAAATTATTACATGACATTTCCTTAGAGACATTTATTAACAGCAAATCTTGAAAATTTTAAAATAATATATTTATGGATTCTTTCAAATAAGTTTGTTTGGATTTCTGCTTTCTGCATCTCTTTTTTTGGGAAGTGGATATTAGTTTCCTTTTTGGAAATACTGAGGACCATTTGTAGCAAGTATGAAAACTGAGTTAGATTAAAAGCATACATAGAAAGAGCACATATTATAAATAATATTATTTATAATATGTGTTCTTTATTATGATCCAATGGGTCACTTGCTATTTTTATTTTTAAATTTTCTTCTTGTTTTTTTCCAATGATTTAATTGGAGTGAAACCTTAGTGACAGCAACAGGTAATATCATCATCTTTTTTTTTTTTAGAGAGGGCAGACTGAGAAAGGTTAAAAATGCTTTTACAATATGTTATTTTTTTATTCAAATGAAGATAGCTTATTTTGTGGGCTTTACTTTTTCTTCTCTACTTCTCTAAAAATGTAAATAACATGTGTTTATGTACAGAAGCTAAATCACTGTTGAAATTAGACAATGAATTTTATTTATTTTGGTCCCTGTTACATCTGCCAAGCTGCATGTACACCAGTAGAAAGACAACCAAACTGAGCAAAGCCTTTTGGTAATCATGCCAATTACCCATTTTTAACTTCCCTTGGCTCTTAAAAGATGAAATATAAGCTCATGATTTGTTGTCCAGAGCATTTTGCAGCTAGGAACCAAGAAGGCATTGTTTTTTTTTTTATTTTTTCTTCCTTTTATTAAGTCATATACACATAGATCTATTGTAACCCTACCCAATTTAATATACAAACCCTCAGCTTAAGTCAATGATACGAGGCATTCAGTGTGATCCCTTGAAATTTCTACACTGAACTTTGGCTTGCATGAAGGTACCATAAAGAGTGGTTGCCATTTCCTCTCCTCTAGACTGCAAGGAGTTGCGAAACTTTAGCTACTACACAAAGCCTGCCATGATCATTAAGATACAAGGTATTTACTCTTAGTCAAGGGACAGGCAGACAGGATCTGAAACTCAGATAAAGTTCATTGGAAGACAAAGCTGAAAACAAACTGGCAAAGAGGGAACAAAGCTTACCAACAAACACTCGTATTTAAATGTTCATTTAAGTGTTATTGCATCGTAAGTGTTCAGATGCAGGAGATGTCCACAAACACTAAAATTCAAACCACAAGGGTTATGGAGAGAAAGGAACAAGGTATTTGAGAAAAGGAATATTCCGGCGGCTGCCTAATAAAGTATGTTAAATTCCTTATTCATATGTAGGAGTATAGAGTCTATTAGAATACTGTCAACTAGAATCAAGGAATTATTTTTTATTGTTGCATCCTGCTGTGAGCCAGCAAGAAACTCAGCTTCACAGTGGGAGAATATGTTATCTATTTTGAAGAAGATACATTTAATGTGCATTTGAATTACAGGTCTAAAACGTTACTTAATTTTAGAAACATTTTTCCATTCTTGTATCATAACCTTTTGCAATGCTTTTTTAATCTGTTGAAGTTGTTATTGAGAATGGGCAAATGCGATTCATTTCAATGTGTTCCTCAGGTGTTCACAGCAATATGGTTATATGCTCCTACCTCTAAATTGGGTGAGTTGAACTTGAATGATAGTTTGTTTAGGAAAATGGATAAATATCTATCTTCAAAAAGTTAGGCAACCGTATCTTTACTAAGTTGATTATAAATTTTTAGGGTTAATGATCAGGAAGTAAATGAAAAATGGAAGATTAAGCACCTGTCAAAATTAAAATAGAAATATTTGGAAGCAATATTTTGGGGGGTGAAAATTTCTGCACATAGCTATAAGCCTATGTAAGCAATCATACATATTTACCTTTTATTCTTCAAATTAAAATGCATATACTAGTTTATTGCTATTTTAAATAATTTGAACTGTTTGAAATACATAAATACAGCACTATGCCCTATTCTTCCACATACATGCATTATGCTCCAAGGCTCTGGAATAAGTTGAAACAGGTCAGCAGCTGATGTCTCTGTTTTGTTTTTATTTTATTGCCATAAAAAATAACAAGTGGAGAAATAACATTGAAAAGGAAGAGGCATCAAAACTACCTTGAGATACCATCTAACGCCAGTAAGATTAGCCCACATGATGAAATCTCAAACCCCATTTATTATATACATTTCATTTTATGTCGAGAGGGGCTTAAAGTGGCTCACAGAGAAGCGTTCTGCACACAGAGGTAAAGAGGAGAAATGGAGACAGCAGAGACAGAGGGAGAGTAGAACTCAGGGTGACGTTAGACCAGTGGGGTCACGATTTCTATATGATTTCAGAGCTCGGGAAGAAGTACAGTCCTAAGATTTCTAGCAGCCAATGCAGAAACAGGGTGAGTTATTCATTTCATTGTCTGTAGTTTAAAACTTACTTTTCTCGGTCCACTGATCCTGTCGTTCTGAATGAAGAAGCTTTTTCACTTTGAGCCGTCTCAGAGTCACCGTGAAGTCCACGTAGCACTCACGCATAGGGTTTTCCTTACAACGCCTTTCAATAAAGCCTGAAGTACAGGGAAGTGAAAAAAGAAACTCAGAAAGTTAAAAATAAATTCAACGTGATGCCAGTCCAATAACAAGGAGATAGCTTTTTGATTATCATGTTAATCTATGAATAAATTTTAGAGCCTATCTTTCCTAGGCAAACCTCCACAAATATTCTCTCTCTCTCAATGGTCTTTGAATAGAAATTCAAGTGCGGATACTTCAAAGTTATACTAACCAGTGGGTGTCTGGAGAGCAGTTATTCTGTGTGGCCACAAGGAGAAAGCCGCATCCTTTAAAGACCTGCACATCTTAATCTAATGGTAACATCCTTTTTATGAATATTAAAGCCTCGACAGGGCACACATCAGAAAGAAAGGATCCCATGCTCAGTTTCAGGAGCCCAGTTTGAGGTTTCTGGGTATAAACCACCTCACAGAACATAAACCTGCCTTCCTCAAGAGACCCAAAGGGGGGAAAAGCTGTAATGATCAAAAGCATGTCAAAATATCCTATAACATTACAAAATTGAAGTCATTGTATGAAACGGTGAGCCTGCCAACATTTCCCACACGTCACAAAGTGAAACCAAAGCAAGATCATCCACACTAGGAGAAATTTTATAGAGTCCACAAATGTCACAAGAGTCATTGCCTTAATACAGTGTTGGCTCAGGGTAAACCCCTCACCCTGGCTTGCGTTCTCTTTTATTCAGGTTCTATTTCTACCTGTTGGGAGATGAAGATTATATCAGGAACCCAATTTTGGACATGCCCTCAAATGCAAAGAAATGTGCAAACACCCAAACACAGGCTTTTAATAATTTCAGCCTGTACACAATAAACTCTGAAATTAAAATGGCTTCCTAACTTGGTAAGTGGCCTGACTCCACCTAAAGAACTTCTAGGTTTGAGCAATTTAACTTTTGGTGGTGGATCTGTCAGATAAAATTGTTGCAAAATATAATCCCAGATAGGAGAAAAAGACACTCATTGGTGGAGCTGCTACCAGTAAAAAATAGGAAGCCGTCTCCCAAGGGTCTATAGTTTTTGGTATGTGGTCTATCTCTTCTTTATACATATATCAGTAACTAGATAACAGGGAGAAATTACTGACAACTTGTCACACGTGACAGTACACACATGTTAACTAGTTGTAAGAAAACGTTTATCACTTACTCTCTAAAATTCACTTAAAAGTCCTTTCAGGGCGGCACCTGTGGTTCATCGAGTAGGGCGCCGGCCCCATATACCAAAGGTGGCGGGTTCAAACCTACCCTCGGCCGAACTGCAAAACATAAAAAATAGCTGGGTGTTATGGCAGGTTCCTGTGGTCCCAGCTCCTCGGGAGGCTGAGGCAAGAGAATCGCCTTAACCCAGGAGTTGGAGGTTGCTGTGAGCTGTGTGACGCCATGGCACTCTACTGAGGGTGACAAAGTGAGACTCTGTCTCTACAAAAAAAGAAAAAAAAAGTCCTTTCAAATATATAAGTTCAAAGTTACATAGATAGGAGTGTACATACGCATTCCTATTCCCTCCGCAGGAATTTCTACCTGGTAGACCAGGACTCATTCTCCACTTTCCCCGTTCACACCATGGTGCAGGTTCCGTGGGGCCCAGTCATGCTGAGCCCACACAGACCAATCAGTACCAACTGCTGGTCACAGGATGAAGACCAATTAAGGTCAATAAATGATAAAAATAAAGCTGCAGCAGTCCTTACAGATTTTCCCCACAGTAGCCCAGTGTTAACAATTGGAACCACGCCTAAACACCCTTTTTTTCTTTTTGTATTGATCAGTTATGTACAGATTTGCAGTTAATGAAGACGAGAACGTATTAGTACTTTAGAAGATGTGGCTTATTAGTTAAGAGGGATGCTATTATATTCCCTGGGTGTTTTATGTAGTAGAAAATATTAAATATGTTAAAATATACAGAGTACTATTATTGAGGTCTATAGAGGTCATTCTCTGACGTCTAAACAGTTTAGAGCAATTATGCCTAATGGAAGAATTTTGGAAAACCAAGTCTTTCGGGCATCACTTGTGACCTGTACTTGAGGAAGAGTCTTTCCCTAAATTCACCTTCACCACAAAGTCAGGCCTACCCATCACGCCTATGTGGCATACACTTGTTTAGGCAATGAACAATTACTAATATGTAATAACTAAAAAAAAATGCATTTTTCAGGTAGATATTTTTAGTTTTCTTTTCACATAACCCGGCCTGGCTGATCATGCTATCCTTTATGGCAAGGTGTTTCAGCCTAGATTCTAGGAAGTCATTGCCTCATTCTGAGGATGCTGACATTAATTGTCAGGCTAAGGCAGCAGTTCTCAGCCTGTGGGTCGCGACCCACAGGAACTATATTAAAGGGCCGCAGCATTTTGAAGGTTGAGACCCACTGGGTTAATAGTTGGGCTACTATAGTCCATAAGTAATAAGATCAAAAGGGTTAATTTTATTGAAATTTTCATTTGAATACAGAGTCTTCTCCAGAATACACATTTTTCTATTCTTATAAATATTCTTTCTTTTTACTTTTATGATCTTAAAAACAGATTATTGAGCATTATTTTTCTGCAACTATGATTTGAAAGGTAGTTTAAAGAGAAGGTATATTTCAATAAATAGTATTTTCTTCCAAAAGTTTTTCTCTGTAAGTATCATGATCATATTTTTCTAATCAAAAATTCATATGTAAAGGTTTATATTTTGTGTAATAGAATACCTAATATTAGGCAATATTGTAAGTCAAACCTGTCCTAAAATCCACAGTATACTTCTTACTATATGTAAAGGGAATAAATGAGTGCATGGTATTTTCTTTTTTCTTTCTTTTTTTTTTTTGCAGTTTTTGGCCAGGGCTGGGTTTGAACCCACCACCTCTGGTATATGGGGCTGGCGCCCTACTCTTTTGAGCCACAGGTGCCACCTGGATGGTATTTTCTTATAAGCTTTCAATGTGTTATTCTTTGTTGAAGAGAGACAGGTAGGAAAGACTAGGGAAAATGGTACTGATAGAGATTGCACCTTGCTGGCTGCCATGTGCTGAGTCACCCCTTTTCCTATAAAAGAACTTTATGAGTTGGTAACAGCAAGGGGAATAATATTGAGATTTAAGTAAGCATCTTTGCTAAGTAGGGAATTGAAGCAGCAAAGATGGTTCTTTGGTGTCTTGGATCTATTCCTGAGTTGGATAATCTTTTAAGGAGATGACAAAAGAGGGGGGGAAGATCAAATAAGTGTATAGTTTGCGGTAAGGGTTGGTGAGGAGCAGTGTTGCCCTCATTTAAGTTTTACATTTTGAATAACATTGTCAAGCATTAGATAAAATGGTATTTGAGAATGGTTTACATAAGAATGAAGAGCAACATTATGAATTATTCATTTTGAGACTAAGTAGAACAATATTTCTGGTTTTGATGACATGTAATCCAAAATACAGTTTTTAAATAATTTAAAGTAATTATCTTTTTAAGCAAGATTTGCTGCCCTTTCGAGTCCATTTGATGATTAATGACATTTATTCTCGTTTCTGAAGCACAGATTTTCATAAGTGTCTCGAAGCACATTCTGATCATATTTTCAGTTTCCTGTAGTAATTTTTAGTATTATTATTTTTTTTTTAATTTATTTTTTATTAAGTCATTTGTACATAGATCTTGAATACATTTATGCCATTATGGGATTCAACGTGTTGATTATTTGTACAAATTGGAGTGCTTACATCCTCCTAATCAACATAGCCTTCACCTCATTTATCCAATTACAGAGTTAAGACATTTGTGTTCTACCCCTGATAGATCCAACTTGTACTTGCAATATGCTCCATAGGTGTGGTCCCCCGACTAACCCTCCCTCTTCGAACACACCCCTCCCTTCCCCTCTCCCTCCCCTCCCCTCCTGCATCCTAGGCTATAGTTGTGTTTCATTGTTCATATGCAAGTGTGAGTGATTATAAATTGGTTTCACAGTAGTACAGAGTACACTGGATATTTTTAGTATTATTTTATATATTCACCATAGAATAGTTATATTTGTTGCCTAGCCTGCAGAATCTTTATTTTTTTCTTTAAAAAAATTCAAAGAAAATAACTGTGTATGTAACACATATCAAATCCCAGTGCAATGTACACGATCACCACTATGAAAATCTCTTTATAAATAAAAGATTGCCAACTTCTAGCTGACCCATTTATTTGGAAAACATTACGAATAAAATCTCACTGTAGTGAAATAACTTATCTTCTTGGAAGTCATTGTAATGAGATCTGTTCTGTTTTCTTTCCCAAATCATGTTTATAATTAAGATATCACTAAAGAAGCAATTAGGATTTTACTGTTTTCATTAACTAAATTCTAAATGATACACCCCTTTTAACCTTTATTTGGGACAAGGATAAAATTTATCACGTGAGGAAATTTGAAAATGCTAATGATATTGTTCGTCTTACGATTTGTAACAGAAGAATGCGTATTAATCATATGTAGTGGAAAGTGGGCAAAATTAAGACCAGTGGCAAAGTTCATTTATAGAATGAGAGTTACCCTGTGCCCCCTCAGTGTCTCTTTGCCCCACACCCCTTCAGCCTCAGTAAGAACAGTTGAGAGACTCAGGTAAGATGGGCCACACACCTGCCCTAAGCACTAAGCTTTGAAACCCACATTGATAAGTTTGCATTAGGACCAGAGTTTTTTTACAGTTTGTAGTCAGGAAATTTATTAGAAAATCTGATGAAATCTGTAAACCCTGTCTCTAGAAAAGCATACACACCCTTAACATTTTATCTACATTTCCCATGAGCACAGGCTCTTAAACTCCCTTAATCCATACGTGGATTACAAGATCCCAATTAAACTTCTTACGGGTGACAACTGGGTCTTAAACCTTCTTGACTCTCAAACAATCATAACAGCGCCTGATCAATGTTAAGGACTCAATAGAGTTGTGTTAATTGTATATAGAGGGTGCTGCAGAAAGCATACAAATTTTAAGAAAGGAAAACCAGCATTGAAATCAGAATTGTCAAGTAACATTAGACGTCTGCAATTACAAGAGGCACTCACTTTTATTTGCATTCATGTTTTGTTATTGGTGTATATTGAGTTTTACATTTTAATACAGCTTTTTTCTTTCTTAATATGCATATGCACATTTTTGGCACCCTCAGTATACACATACTTCTTTCTCTCTGGCTTCATGCCAATCATTTTGTTTAAGCTGTGACTTAATGTATCAATCTGATCTTTAGGACATAACACCAGGAATGCTGACATAACAAGAAAATAACTTAAATTAAAAAGATTACTTAGGCATTTGTGACTTAGGTTGCTTATTTTCATTTTAGGTCATGGCTTTCTTACCTTCTGCTAATCCTTGTATTTTAACAAAAGCGGAATAGTGAATACATGTTGTAGTAAAAAAAAATAAATGAGATACCAGCATTTTACAAAAAACAATTATCCTAGCAATATTATTTGGAGGAAAAAATACTCAATACAAAACAAAGTTAGCTACAAAGATTATAGCCAAGAGATCTAAGATGTTAATGTTTTTAAAGGGCCCAAAATGATACATTTAATATTTCATTGAGGTACTTCACTGATTTTTTCAGGCTTTGATTTGAGCAAATGGTTGGATGGACACTTTTTAAAATGGGAAATTAAAGACTTAATGAGGAACAGATTTCGGAGCTATTTATCAGGGCAGGATAAGCAAAATGTGTATTCCCTCTGCTTTGGACCCCTTCATTTTAAGGTAGCCCATTTGAAAAGAGCATCCAGGACAAACGCAGTTTCAGTCAACAAAGACATGTAAAGTCCCAGTGGAACCCGGGGCGCGCTCTGTGCATGTGCTGATTCCTTGTGCATTATTCCTCCTTGTGGTAAGGAGAATCCGCTCTCCAAACACGGCAACATCCCAACCTCCAGAACAGTGATGTGTGAGTTCACGCGACAAAGTGGAACCTGACCTTGAAACAGGATTATTGTCCTAAATTATCCAGGACAGAATTATTGTCTTGTATCATCCCAATGAAATCACAAAGGACCTTAAAGCAAAAGAGGGAGGCAAAAGCAGAGTCAGAAGATGTGGCTGCAGAAGTCGGTCAGGTGGAGGGGGGTGAGGATCGTGACACCCCCACTCCTGGCTTTACAGGAAGAGGAAGGGTCACGAGAGCCGAGGGAGAAGCACCGTCCCCAGCACCAGGACAAGCCAAGGAATGAATGTCCCCTCGAGACTTGGTGCCTGGAGACGCAGCCCGGCCAGCACCCGAGTGTAGCTGAGAGGGACGTGTGCTGTCCACCTGGCCACAGGCGTGGAAGGGAACGCTGCGTGGGCTGTTTGAGCCACTAAGTTTATGATAATTAATGGCAGCAAAGAGGAAAACAAATACACTCCCCACACACATGAACACATACATTTAAAAATAGCCGTGTTTTTATATTCATAGGAACAAGTTTCTCAAGCTCAGTCTTATTAGCATTTCGGACTGTAGTATGTGTGTGTGTGTCTGTGTGTGTCTGTGTGTGTCTGTGTGCACGTGTGTGTCTGTGTGTGTCTGTGTGTGTCTGTGTGTCTGTGTGTGTCTGTGTGTGTCTGTGTGCACGTGTGTGTCTGTGTGTGTCTGTGTGTCTGTGTGTGCACGTGTGTGTCTGTGCATGTGTGTCTCTGTGTGTGTGTTGTGTGTGTCTGTGTGTGTCTGTGTGTGTGTGTGTGCACGTGTGTGTCTGTGTGTCTGTGTGCACGTGTGTGTCTGTGCATGTGTGTCTCTGTGTGTGTGTTGTGTGTGTCTGTGTGTGTCTGTGTGCAC
>CAUYRH010128498.1:0-10283 GCA_963574655.1 Perodicticus potto | reverse complement strand
CAAGAGTTTGAGGTTGCTGTGAGCTATGACACCACAGCACTCTGCCCAGTGTGACATCGTGAGACTCTGTCTCTAAAGAAAAAATAAAAAGAAGAATATATAAACTCAATCCTTTCTGTTTTAAAAGTTCTGTCAGAATCGATTATGTCATTTGGTGAAATGACCTCAACCACTATCAATAGGCACCTTTTTATAGAAACAAAGAAAGAAACAAAACAAAAAAAGAAACTTAAAATACCAAAATCCAACAATAGAAAGTCAAAACTTAGGCTAGAGGATTTGATGGCTGTCCTCCCCCAATCTGAAATAAAACCCGGCAGCTGTGAGGTTCCTAGTGCTGCTGTGTAGCGACGTCCTTACACGTAAAGGGAAGAACTTCGACTGGGTCTCAGTTTTAACTTGTAAAATGTGGGTCTAAAATAATGACATGGATGCGAGAGAGAGATTGAAGAATTAACTCGGAAGACAGTTGTATGGGGAAAATTCCAAAAGGATTTTGAAGTAATTGGAAAAAAAGGTATCACATCTGTCAAAATTTACTTTCTCTTTTACATTAGTTTGTGTTCGTTAGAAAAATAAACCCAGGCTCGGCGCTTGTGGCTCAAGCGGCTAAGGCGCTAGCCACGTACACCTGAGCTGGTGGGTTCGAATCCAGCCCGGGTCCGCCAAACAACAATGAGGGCTGCAACCAAAAAATGGCCGGGCGTTGTGGTGGGCGCCTGTGGTCCCAGCTACTTGGGAGGCGGTGGAAGGAGACTCGCTTGAGCCCAGGAATTGGAGGTTGCTGTGAGCTGTGATGCCACAGCACTCTATCCAGGGTGACAGCTTGAGGCTCTGTCTCAAAAAAAAAAAAAAAGAAAAGAAAAGAAAAACAACTGTTTCTTTCCTCAAAAAATTTACCAGCATTTTCGTGAAACCTACATTTTACTCTCACGAAAAGCTATTTGTATAGATTATAAGAAATGGAATATATTTCAATTAAATGAAAGAATGAAAATGTGAGATCTTAAAGGGTCCGTTCCTGAGATGCTTTTAACTCGCTCATTCTCCTTCAAGGTTTAGGGGTATTTGGGTGCAAAGTTTAGTATCACGCACAGGTGTAGAGATTTGCAAATACAAACCAAACCGATGCAATGTGTGTCTTGTAAGAGATGGCCCCCAGGGACGTCCCAATTTCCCACTCCTCCAGGAACGCAAAGGCGAGACAACGCGTGAAGCAACTACCGCCGGGCGGGAATAGTTTGCCAATTGTCGCCCCCTGCCTTTTCCGCCTCCGGAGGCGGCCAGGCTCTGTTCCGCTCTAGGCGTCTCCCGGACTTCCTCTCTATGGTGGCGCGCTGAGCCTCTCTAGCCGGCGCTCGCCGTCCTCTCAGTGGTAGCACGAGGACCAACTGGGAGACGGGGAACCGCGTCTGGCCTAGTGGGGACTGGCGTCCTGCTCGAGCCTGTCGGAGGGCCTCTCAAGCTAAGGTGGAACGGGCTCCTGGGCGGGAAGGTCCCCGAGGAGAGGTGGGAAACGAAGCCCGTACACCTGAAGGGGGTTTCCAGCTCCTGGCCTGGGCCTCCCTTACCGCAGCCCCCTGGGTCAAAGTTGAACGCGACCCTCCGCGGGCTGTCGCCTCTCCGGGAGGCCCGGAGCCCCAGAGCCTTCACGGGCGTCCACTAGTTAGTGTTATCGTGGCCTTGAGCCCTGGATGCCTCTTACAGCTCCGTATTTATGTTTTTAATTTTTGAAACCAGAATCCTCTCGGTCCTGGCTGTTTGGTTGAGAAGGGAAGCTGAGTTATGTATTGTGTCCCCCGTCAGCTCCCGTGAACGCAGCGAGTGCGCGTTGGATGTGTCTGGTGGACTGGATGATGGTGATCGAAGGGCGGTAATGCCGTGACCACCGCACGGGTGGGGGGGGGACCTAGTCATACCCATTTGAAGAGATTCAGCCTTCTTGGTGTGAGATTCTGGCAGTTTCTGAACACATGTTCATTCAGAAGACTTAAGTGTCTACTAAGTATCAGTATGGTGCGAGAGAAGCTGTAACTGGAAACAAGATCGAGGATTCTTTTCCTTCGCAGAGTTTTATACATAATGGAAGAGGCTAACCGGTAAAAGCAAGTGATGAGTGATATAAAAAGGGAAGCCTTTGAAGTTATTCTTTTACGTTGGTTGATGTGGAAATAACACCATATAGCTCTTCCAATAGCTGAGAGGTAATAGAGAAAAAGTTTCAGTGCACTATGAAAAGGTTGTACATATACAGAGCAAGAAGGACTTGTAACAGTAGTATGCATATTTGGGTAAAGCTTCACCAGGTAGGTGATAACAGTGTTGGGGTCTTGAAAGACAGCTAAGTCAGCATCACCTGGCACAGATAGGGCCAAGGGCTTTCCAAGAAGAGAGGACAATAAAAGCATAAAGTGTAAGAGCTTTGTAGGTAGTGTTGTGTGGCCTGGAATATGCAGTGTTTGGAACCTTACTAGAATCCAGAAGTTTATTTTGTAGAAAGAGGGGAAAGGTTTGTTTTTTGTTGTTGTTTGTTTGTTTTTGAGATAGTCTCAAGCTGTCGCCCTGGGTAGAGTGCTATGGCGTCATAGCTCACAGCAACCTCCAACTTGGGCTCAAGCGAAACTCTTGCCTCAGTTTTTCTTTTCTTTTCTTTCTTTTTTTAGTAGAGACAGGGTCTCGATTTTGCTCAGACTGGTCTCAAACTCATGAGCTCAAGCAGTCTACTCCCAGGGTGCTCCAATTACAGGTGTGAGCCACCGCACCCAGCCAAAAGAGGTGAAAGTTTTTCAACTGAATGGTTACAGTTCATTTTCACAGTCACTTAATATCCATAAGTGTTCTTAAGTATGGTTTGGCAGTTTCAGCCACAAAAAGAATAAAGTAGAATGAGGAGCGCTTAACCCACTCCTCTTGGTCTGGAAATAATTTCTCAGTTTTGTAATTCCCCTTCCTCAGTGTTGAAAACTCCCTTAGGCCTAGGGACCAGGAGAATAGGGGCAAATTGTAAATGGCATTTGGAAACCAGAAAGTTTGCCAAATTGTTCCAAGAGTGTCTTGAAAGTGCCCAGGACAAAGCATTTAAAAATGTGAGGGAGGGCAGCGCCTGTGGCTCAAAGGAGTAGAGTGCTGGCCCCATATGCCAGAGGTGGTGGGTTCAAACCCAGCCCCGGCCAGAAACTGCAAAAAAAAAAAAGAAGTGAGGGAGTGCAATAGGTAATCATAAAGTAAACTATTAGTAACTAATTAAGAGGAATTTTTCTTACAAATAAAAGTAGGATTTTTTATTTTATTTTATTTTATTTTATTTTTGAGACAGAGCCTCAAGATGTCACCCTGGGTAGAGTGCTGTGGCATCACAGCTCACAGCAACCTCCAACTCCTGGGCTCAAGTGAGTCTCCTGCCTCCGCCTCCCAAGTAGCTGGGACTACAGGTGCCCGCCACAACACCCGGCCATTTTTTGGTTGCAGCCATCATTGTTGTTTGGCAGGCCCGAGCTGGATTCGAACCCGCAAGCTCAAGTGTATGTGGCTGGCGCCTTAGCCCGTTGAGCCACAGGCGCCGAGCCTAAAAGTAGGATTTTTAAAAAAAATTTATTCAGCACATGCTTCATTAATGTCAGGCACTGTACTTCCTTGGTAATTGTAGTTGTAAGCTTCAGTTTCTTTATGTGTAAGTGGGAATGGTATGTATCTCAAAGTTGTGAAGATTCATGAGATAAGGTTATACTTAGCACTGTACCTGGCACTTTAACCAAATCTTTTCAATGGTACTATATTTTTGTTTTAAGTTCTCTTTACTATTCTTATTGGGCCTAGGTCTTGAGGATTGAGACTCTCATTTTGGGCCTTTCAGGTAATGCCCATTCACACAATATAGGCAGGTAATATTTGAAGATAATGGGCGCAAAAAATTTACAATTGCAAGCTACCTGACTTTTGTAGGTATGTTTGTCCGTAACTAAGACTGCTGATTTGGGGTAGTAAGAATAGAAATTATTTTAAGTAAGAGATAATCCAGGTGAATGCCTAGTAAGTTGTAAGACATTATCAAAACCCTATTTTTTTTTGAAACATTTCATGAAAACATTTTTTTCATGTTTTTCATAAAAGACATACAAATGAGTTGACCAAAAAATTAAGTAAAATTCTTATTTGGTTAAATTCCTCCTAATACTACTTTTCTGTCTAATTAGGAGACTAGTAACAAAGTAAAAAAGCTGTATTTAAGGGCAATCAACCTATTGAAACATACATTGACATATCACCGCTAAAAATTTGGGAAGAGAGAGTACCTGATTAATCCGCCACTCCCTCTGTTACTGTTTTATTAGTGGCTATTGGCTATTTTGCTGAATTTTGCATTCTTATAAAGTCAGGCTGTTCTATTTAGACAACATATACAAAATCTGTGATAATGTTTTGCCAGGGTGTACAATCTTTCTCTTTCTCTGCTGCACATTGGAAGCATAAGCGTTATCTTGGGCCACACATTAAATACATGAACTCTAATGAAAGCCGATTAGTGAAAAAAAGGTCTGGGCATACATTTTGTGATATCTGCCACCATGGATAAGCAAAAAACGTCCTCCCCAAATCATCTAAGGGCTGCAGGTTGGACATCTTTAGACCTTGCCTTGTTACGGGAGGCTTGCAGGCATCATGTCCTTGTATGATTTGCTCATCTTCCTCAGTTTGTCTAACCTACCTACCTTATAGTTTCACAATGATAACAAAAGATACGTTTAAGAGCTTATTTAAAACCTAGGTGTAAAGCTGAATAATTGCCGGAGCTGGCAGAATTCAGATAATAAGGTGAGCAAATATTTTTCCTATCCAAAGTAGTAGAATGAGTCTAATCTATTCTGCATTTATTTCATTCTCTTAACTCCTGTTACTTATGTGAAAATATTAAATGTTAATCTTAGAATCACAAAACATACTGAGGAAAGAATCTTTCCCAGAGAGAAATTAAAATGAGACAGCAATCAGGTCCTACTTCCTCCTCAACTCCCCTGAAGCTATATGAATTCATCTCTTGAAACTGTTGGCTATTGCATCACAATTAGCTGTAAATTAACCTAACAATGCAGCATCTGACTCTAACAATATGTGTGTAGCCAATCACTAACCAGCGTTACATCTGTAAACCAAAAAGAAATCTTGAGAGAGATAATTTTATATTAGTCCACTCCCACTCCCTCTCTCTCTCGTTTTTTTTTGCCTTCCAAGCCTGCTTGTAACAAAAGCCCGTGGGATCTCATAGCTAAAGTTACTTGGGTCTGAGTCTTTGGATAGCTGTCCTCACTTTGACTCAAAGAGTTTGTATTTTGCGCCTCAGCCTTCTCTGTTTAAGTCAATAATACTGTGATAAGGCACTAAAGTGATGGCAATCCTAAGGAGAAGGTCTGAAATTCAGAACTCTTTCTTAAGTGTCAGATTAAAAATGAATCTGGCCTTCGTAAGGACCTTATTCTGAGCTTTATGCTAATCTAAAGGATTTTGCAGTTTGCAGGGGAACACTCTGACCAAAAGATCTACAAGCCTTTAAAGGGAGTAAACTATGCTAGAAAGAATAAATGTAAGGGTGTCCAATCTGGTAGTAGATCAGACAGTGTTTTACCCTGAGGCCAGCCTCTTCTCTGGTGGGGCTGGTTGGTCACCATCTGTAGCCAAGGGGAGTTGTGGGAAGGAGAGAAACTTTGCAGGGATGTCCAACCTGTGGCCCACGGGCCACATGTTGATTTTGTGAGGACTTTTTTTGCTTATCCGTGGTGGTAGATATCATGAAAAGTGTACAGGGATCTTTGTTTTTGCTAATCAGCTTTCGTTAGTGTTTGTGTATTTAATCTGTGGCCTAGCATAACTCTTACTTTTCCAGTGTGCAGCAGAGAAAAAAAAAGGTTGGATGGTCAGCAAACATTTGGTTCTAGTTGATAAGTAGGGACAAGCAGTTCAGCAAATCATAAATTTATAAATGAAACAGAAGGCTCTGGTCATAGGTATAGTAGGGGACAGGCATCCTTGAGTCTTATCTAACTAAGTCAAGGGGCAGGAAAGGTGGAAGGATTTCTTTAAGAAACCTGGAGCAAAGGCCTCAGGTGAAAATCAGCTTGTTAGAAGGTATTTATTTGCTGTTTGACATTGACATTAAAAATAAGTGTTTCTAGGACTTTGTTTCTAGTCCTTACCTTAAACATTGTTATTATTAAATTTTAAGCCTTTTAAATTCTGTGAAGGCAAAAAGTAGAGAACTAATTAAAACATGTATATGTACAAATAAAATAAAACAAATTAAATAAAAATAAGTGTATAAGGCTCAGCACCTATACCTCAGCGGCTAGGGCGCCAGCCCCACACACCAGAGCTGACAGGTTTGAATCCAGCCGCAGCCTGCCAAACAACAATGACAACTACATCCAAAAGATAGCCAGGCGTTGTGGCGGGCATCTGTAGTCCCAGATGGGAATTGGGGAGCTGAGGCAAGAGAATCGCTTAAGCCCAAGAGTTTGAGGTTGCTGTGAGCTGTGACACTATGGCACTCTACCGAAGGCGACAACTTGAGACTTTGTCTCAATAAAACAAAAAAATGAGTATATAAACATCTATATAACAAGGCCTCTGGGCCTGGCACAGTGGCTCACACCTATAATCCTATCACTTTGGGGAGGCCAAGAAGGATTGCTTGAGGCCAGAAGTTTGAGATTGCCCTGAGCTATGAGGAGGCTACTGATCTCCAACCCAGGTGAAAGTTTAAGACCCTGCACCACCTCCCCCCTTCCCCCAGTAAATAAATAATAAAGCTTTAGGAATCCCATTGGCTCCATTCAGTATTTAAATAAGTACTAGTATTTATAACTCTACCATCACTAGGTATAGTTTTGAAAATACTTAAACCTGGATTTCATTTGTATCATAGTACATCTTTCGAAAGTTGAGGTGGATAAAAAATCCAGAATGAGGTGTGAATGAACAAATTTCGGATTGTTTATTACTAGTTTGCTTATCCTATAAGAAGCAGGACTTTTTTTTTTCTTTTTTCATGAGGAATACTAGGTATTATTATGCTAATCAAAATGGTTGGCTGGGACAAACTAATCTTTCCCTATATTAAAAGATTATTTTCCACGAAAGGGGGCAGGGGGGTAAAATCATACTGTTACACAGAAAACATATGTTGAAGATTTTTATTTAACTTAACTAACAAGGGAACAGTTAAGATGTTTATAAACGGTTTAAGTGGCAATGAAAAGTATAGACATTTTTACGGAGCAGGAATGTTGAAATGTGAGAATGGAGGCAAAACTGGCTTCTTCCACGGCGAGGCAGGATAGTTCCTTGAATCTCTACCAGGTAGAATTTATAGAAATACAGATAAAAGGAAGGCACCTGTGGCTCAGTGGGTAGGGTGCTGGCCCCATATACTGAGGGTGGTGGGTTCAAACCTGGCCCTGGCCAAACTGCAACAACAAAAATAGCCAAAGGAAGAGCAGAGAGAGGGAAGGAGCGAGGAGGGTGGGGTCTTGGTGTGTGCCACACGTTTTGAGGGCAAAACATGATTGTAAGAGGGACTTTACCTAACAGATGCAATCAGTGTAATCTGGTTTCTTGTACCCTCAATGAATCCCCAACAACAAAAAAAAATAGCCAGGTATTGTGGCGGGCACCTATAGTCTCAGCTGCTCCAGAGGCTGAGGCAAGAGGATCACCTAAGTCCAGGAGTTGGAGGTTGCTGTGAGCTGTGTGATGCCACGGCACTCTGCCGAGGGCGATAAAGTGAGACTCTGTCTCTCCAAAAAAGAAAAAAGAAATACAGACAAAAATTATTTTGCATTGTTGCCAGTTATCCACATTTGATAGTTATAAAATAACACAAAAGGGATAAAAGACTCAGAGGTCCCATATAATCAGAATATGAAAATCTGGAAGTCTGTGCTTTCAACAGCGCATTTTTGTATCAAAGTAGATATTTTTCTCTGTCCTTGTTTTATCAAATTTAAAAATTCCTTTCTCTCCCCATAATCTTCCCTAGTGTTGGACTTCCCAAAGGCAAGTACATGTGTGTTTTTGTACTCGATGTGTTCTTTGAAGTTTAGAAGATGCTTGGTGAATTTTTCTACTGTAGTTTGCTTCAAATCACCTGGGCATCTTAATTTTTAAATGCAGATCCTGATTCAGTGGGTCTAGAGCAGATACCCTCCATTTCCACTATGGTCCCAGCTGATGTCAGTGCTGGTTCATGGTTAGCAAATAGTAATGCATTTCTGGCTCTTATCAGTTAAGGAAGGGGTTAGATGGGTTATTAAGGAAGAAGATAGCACTGTACTGTAGGTGAGGGGAACAACATGAAGCTGCTGGACTGTCACTTGAAGAAAATAGGTATTTATTTTAGGCCACATTGCCAGAACACAGATCAAAATGAACAATAACAGTTGCTAGGAAACAGATCCAGAGAGCTCTGTAGCAAAACTTTAGCTTAGACAAGGATAGAAAAAGCCAGAAATGAGGACGTAGAGGAATATAACAGAGGAGGAGCAACCAGAAGGTGTAACTTTTAGGGTAACTAAAGGGTAAAAATTTATTATGGCTATACAGATAAGATTTTAAAAGAAATTCCCTAAGTCACAAAATGCTTTTCCTATCAAATATAGTCAGGGCATCCCAGGTTTTGAATACGAAGAAACAGCTTATGATTAAAAAAAATCACATTATAGATTAGTGGTTACAAGTTAGTAATAGTTTCCTGCAAATATAAAGAATCTGTGATGTTAATATACTACCTATAAGCGATTTTTATAATGTGCTGAGGGATGGTTGATCTAGTTTGTATTGACTTAAGATCAAAGCCAGAGTTGTGTCACATGTTGGGTGGTTTTATAATCATATTTCTGGCCTCTTTTCTTTTTTCTACTCCTTTGTTTATCCGAATCCAATTTTCTGTTTAAAGAAAAATCTGATTATACAAGCCTTTTTATCAGCTAAGATTGGGACCTATATTTTAAATTTTAAAAGTTGATTGAAACAATAAATGAACTTAAATACACAGTTTTAAATTCAGTTTTGAATTTTTTTCACTTAAAATATTCAATAACATTTTAACAATCTAAGGTATTTTTTTTTTAGCTTTCTAAATTTAGTATTCTGACTTAAAACACAGATTTAGCTATTGACCTTTTTTTTTTTTTTTAGACAGAGTCTCAAGCTGTGCTTGGGTAGAGTGCTGTGGTATCATAGCTCACAAAAACCTCCAACTCTTGGGCTCAAGTGATACTGTTGCCTCAGTTGAGTAGAGACAGGATCTCGCTTTTGCTTAGGCTGATCTTGAACTCCTGAGCTCAGCCTCCCAGAGTGTTAGGATTACAGGTGTGAGCCACCAGGCCCCACCCCATTGACCATTTTTTGTTACTTGGGTCTTTTCTTTGTATGTGGTTTTACTGATGATAGTTTTTACTGAAACCACATCAAAAGCATTTAAAATTTCAAACCAGTTTTTTGTTGTTTTTAATGAGGAGCAAAGCTTCAAAACCGCAAATTTGTAGAATCCTAGATTTCACAATACACCACCACCAACCACTTTTCAATGGATCATATCTTAACAGTTTTTTCCTAGCGACTTGGATTTGTTGCATCTTTTCTTAAAAATTCAACTTAGTTTTTTAATTTGCTTTGAAAGGTTGTCATAAAAAATTTCAGATAGGAAGTATGGAAAATAGTGAGGCAAATGTTTACAGGCCACCATGCTTTCTTTTCTGTAATTCTCCTTGGAAAAAAACTTTTTTTCCTCAGAAGTATCCACAGATTTGGCATCTTTTGCTCTGTCTGGTATGTATATACGGAGTATATTTTAGTATGTGTTAATATTTCCATCCATAAATCTTACATACCATTTTATGTGTTTAAAATTTTATATGAATGATGACACCGTATGTCCTTTGGCAGTTTTTTCACTTCAGATTTATCTTTTGAGATTTATCAGTGCCGATTCCTATAATTCATGCAGTTTATTCATTTTAACTCTTACATAAAAGTCCCCTAAATGAGTAACTCATAATTTGTCTTTTATAATTAAGTCACTTCTCATGTTCTATTACCCATAATAGTGAATACTGAAAATTTTTGGAGAGACTTTTTTCTTTTTCTTTTTTTTTTTTTTTTTTTTTTTTATTTTTGGGGATTCATTGAGGGTACAAGAAACCAGGTTACGCTGATTGCATTTGTTAGGTAAAGTCCCTCTTACAATCATGTTTTGCCCCCAAAAGGTGTGGCAGACACCAAGACCCCACCCC
>CAUYRH010128497.1:0-20280 GCA_963574655.1 Perodicticus potto | reverse complement strand
ACTAATCAGATTTATGTTTTCCAGAAAGGTCATCAAGCTACAGGCAATAAAGATGGTT
Source organism: Perodicticus potto (assembly GCA_963574655.1). Classification (NCBI taxonomy): domain Eukaryota; kingdom Metazoa; phylum Chordata; class Mammalia; order Primates; family Lorisidae; genus Perodicticus; species Perodicticus potto. The sequence goes on along the minus strand of CAUYRH010128497.1, from coordinate 20,222 downwards.
CCAGTCCATGAACCCCTGTATCACTCTCCCTCTGGAGAAACCCTAACTGCCCCCTTCTATCATCGCCCGATTCAGCAGGAAGCATTTAGATCGAGTCTTCGCCCCTTTTCCCTAACAGCAGTTAGAGTTTCTACTCAGAGAGGGAGAATTGATGCAGGACATTTGATGCCCTAGGCAGCTCAGCGGAGCTGGTGGACCTGCCGCCTCCTCTTTGGCGGCGTTGGTGCTGCGGCAGCCTGCTGAAGAGCCAGCGGGCTGGATGACAGGTAAGGAAGGGGACCTCCAACCCCTACCAGAGGCTCCAATAGCCAAAAAGGCTGGACAACTGCCGAGGAGACACCTGTGCCTTGGAGTCTCCTTCACTTTACACTTAGGATAAATGTGGAACCCCCATTTCCTATGCCTAGGTCAATTTCTTGTGAATTTCCTAGGCCTCAATTCCATGAATGGACTGTATCCATTCATTGATACACTCATTCACCTTGCCCCCAGTGGAAGGGACTATATTCATTTATTTCCTGGCCAAGGAACCCATACACCTATATGTACCCTGAGATAAAGGCCTAAAGGAGGAGATGGGGAAAGACCGAGAGAGAAACGGAGAGAGCTTCTCTCTCCCCACTTGAATTCTCTCCCTCTACCAGGAGCTTTAGTGTTTTCTGTGTTCTTTTCTGTAAATAAATTATGTCTTACCACTGAGGGGTGGGGGAGGGGAAATAATGTAATGAAGAATAATAAAATACATGTATTTAAAAAAAAAAAAGATCTGTCATAGTTAGGAGAGAAAGAGACATCACACCGGGAGCTGACTAGATATTCTTGCTATTGGGAACCATAGAAAAATGGGCTTTTTGGAAGGCTATGAAGCCAGAGGAAGAGGTGCTGTCCTGGAGAGCCAGGGGATAACTTGGAATTTTCCCTGTAAATTAGAATGGGGCTTTGCTGATGCTGAGTTTGGGTCAAGGACCAAGGCAGAACAGCTCTTATAAGAATTCCTTGAATACCTGGGTTTCATGGTCAGTGCACATTCTTCAGGATTTATTATAACAGGTCAGTAGGACATGACAATTATGGAATCTGCATTCCACGCACTGTGACACCAGTAGTCATGTGACCTACCTTAAAAACTGTGGAGGCCCAGGAAAGTGACTCAAAGAAATCCTTCATTTGCTCCTGTCCTGTGTGGCCCCATTGCTTCTCGTACAATTATGTATCTTTTGCTAATTAAGCCAGGACTTCAAGTTAGCATTTTTACTTTGTGTGTATGATTTATTCCTGTCAATCTGTAACTCACTTGAGATGTAACTGGCATAAAGATAGGTTCTAAAATGGCAGAGTTGGTGTCAGAAGTAGGATTCATGAGCCAAATTACCACTATGGTTTGATTTTAGAGATGGCGTCAGGAAAATCAGCAGTCAGATGGTGTTCTAAAGAAGTGTGGGAAGAAACTGGATAGTTCATGGCATGAGATTGTTTGTTTTCTGAGGGAAATGTTTTTGGGAGAAAGTTGCATTGGTGTAATTTCTCACCATTGCTTTATATATAGCCTAACAAGACCTGCACATAACTATAAAGGAAGGAGTTAAAGGCAAGGTAATCCTATTTATAGTTTCCTAGTCTTTACTATGTTACTGAAGGGTGAAAAAAATTGCATAACCCCACAAAATTGAAAAATCTGGGAAATAGGGAGGTTCTGAGGAATTGCAGAAGCCTTGAATAAACGAGCAGTCAGTTATTTTGCACTCAGAAATTATTTATGTGGCAGAGAAAAAATTTGCTCTAATTTTCCCTGTTGAAGTGGTTAAGAAAGGAAGGGATGAGGATTAGAAGAAAAAAGTGTTACTCTTAACTGTATCTCCACTTAAGCATGTGTTATACAAACCTTGCTTTTTTTTTTTAAATATAGAAGTATTGAAAGGAGCCATGAGCTTAAAATTCTATGACTTTGCAGCTGGTTTATTGCATTAGTTTTCACTGGTAAGGCTTCAGAAATTCATTTGCACTTGAAAAAATTTGTGTTCTACATGAAAAATTAAAAATAATTGAGAAATGAAATTTCAGTTGGTCAAAGTGTAACAACTTTTGTCTCAGACACCTAAAGGTCACCTGGTTGGATGTGAACCAACTGAAATACATTATGAGACAGACAGCATGCCCAACACCTCTAAAACTATATATCTTTGGAAGCGCCGTTTCACTCTCTTCAGTTGTTTTAAAAATTAGGCTTTTGGAAAAGTCTCTTGAATGCTATCACAATCAGGTTGATGAAAATATCTTGATTGTATCTGAAGCCCGTACACTGTACCCCATGACTGAATTATTGTACACAGATATGATTTAATAAAAAAGAAAAAAAAAAAAAAAGAAAAAAAAAATAAATTAATAGAAAAATGTGGGTAAAAAACCCACCCTTTGGGAAAAAAAAAAAAAAAATTAGGCTTTTGGGAAGCTTTGGGATGAGGGAGGCAGTTGGATCCCTTTGTCATTATTTAGTCAAATAATAAAAAGTGAGGCAACTTTGTAAGTAGAAGGTAGTGAGATGGGGAGTATTTTAGGAAAGGGGAAATTTGTCGCCTTGGAAGGGAAGAGTTGGTAGGCAAACTCTTGGATATAAGCCTAAGTTTGACAAGCTGGGGAAGAAATGAGATTGATGGGTCAATGTAATGTGAGGAGTGGGCACAGTAAGGGACACAGACTCTCATGTGAAATAAGCCAAAGATTGTACATGGTGCCTGCCAGGGCATGGCCTGGGCCACTGGCTTCTCATGTAAGTGACAACAGGATGACACGGGGTGCAATGCCACAAAATGTGACGTAGACAATGATTCTGAAGCAGCAAAATTCCTAGGGGCTGTCAGGAGCCTGAAATACACTACTTGTGACATAGGATAGACAATGGAGAAAAGTACTTGGGATCACGGTCCTTGGACTTTATAAACTAAAGAGTATTAATCAGAGCCACAAAGTGGACTACAGAGACAGGGGCTCTTGAAACGCTAGAACTCGGGAGACTGTAGCTTTGTTCTGGGCCTTCTGTGCGCTGATTGTTTTTCTCAACCCAGAAGAAAAGGTGTTTTTGCAGATTCTGCATTTAGTTTAAAACCAGCAAAGCATATTCTACCTTTAATTGGCATAAACACAGACACGTTTATATAAGTGCATAATTTATGCATTTTGTTATTTTCTTGGAGATACACACACACACACACACACACACACACATATATATATAAAATTTGGGGGCAGATGGTTGCCATAAGTCCTGAATTCCTAAATAAGTTAGAACCATAAACTAGCAAGGATTGAGCTTTGCCCTGATAGTGTCAAAGGGCAACTGGCAACCCTGTCAAGTTCTTTGAGGACCAAGGAAAACCTCATGGAGATATCTATTCCTGCTTCCACTTTGTTTCTATGAGGTTCTAAGGTATTAGCTTAGTAAACTGGTGACCTAATCCCGCCCTGTTCCACGAGTCCGGTGCGCTCATGTTCTGTCTGTGTGCATCCTCCTGCCAAAGCCTGCCCCCCGTGAAGTACCCATTACTACTGCACACAGTCAGTTGCCCTTTGTCTTGGATACGGAGGGGGCAGCCCCTTCTTGCTGGGCTTAGCAAATCACCAGGCCTTCACCTGCTCTTCTTCCCATAGTCAGACCTCATCCCACTATGAGAACCTGAGATACTGTCTTATTTGTGATGAAAGGAGAGTGAGAGATCCAGGAGGGCAGGCCCAGCATCGACCTCTTAAGGTTATGGAAGAGCAACCTAGCAGTTGCAATCAACCCTGAATTGATCCAGCTGGGTCAATATTGGTTCTTTTGCTGTATCACCCTTGGCAGACTAAGCTAGGTTGCTCTTCCTTCCTCAGCACCATTCCTTTGTTATGTCTGTTGTATTTCTCATTTCTACCACCTAGCTCTTCTGATTTTGGACCAAGTCTCTACTTTTGAATGACTCTGATTCCAGAAGGAATTTATGGGAGATCCCAAAATGCAAGGAGTCTCTTACCAGATGCCAAGAGATCGTTGATGAGCACAAGGAACCTCTCATCGGCCACTTGGGCGTCCGTCATGAGAAACACCGTGCTGAGGTTCTTCACCCCAGCTTTCAGACACAGGCTGGCGAGGTCCACCTGTAGGAACAACCAATAGCAGAAATCACTGAGAAGAATGCCTCCTTGAAAGAGATCCCTAATCCACTCCCAAGCAGTGAAACTACAGGAGAACCTCCATAGCTGACCACCTCCCTACAGTGACCACTTACTAGAGTTGATGTAATTTTCACAGACTGGACATGCACCACATGTATGTAATAATACAGTAGGCCTAGTTCCTAATGTTGACCACCTCTGTGTGTTGATGAGTTTGTTACAGTCCCTTGAGTGGTTACCTTACAGAGGTTCTACTGTGTTTTCTTATCTACTTCAACAGGTAATAAAGCAAAGTGACAATACAAGGCAGGGAAAAGCATAGTGCTTCACTGACAGGCAGGAACCACTCCTTGTTCCCAGGCCTCACTAAGAGAGGTTCCTAATCACAGTGGTTCCTGCACTGGTTTCTGAAGTGGCTGCTTTGTGCAAAGGGCTTACAGGTGTTTAAAGGCCAGAGTGGTCTCCTATTCATCTGTTTTGCCCACATCCTCTTATGAGTGAATGACCTGCTCCAGAAAGCAGCAATTGCTCTTGGCCTTGCCTGAAGAGATGAATGTACCTTATGCTAGCAGTGTCTTGTGGTTTCATGACTAGCTACAGCAAAAGACTTGTTGAAAAATATATTAGGAAACACACACACACATATAATCACAAGAAATCACATCCATTCAAAACTGCAGGTGGATGTAGTTTTGGACTAGGATGCCAAACCCTGAATTGATCCAGCTGGGTCAATATTGGTTCTTTTGCTGTATCACCCTTGGCAGACTAAGCTAGGTTGCTCTTCCTTCCTCAGCACCACTCAGAGCCATTCCCTGAGAGCATCATGCATTCTTTACCCCAGAGCTAGTGGTAAAAATTAGTGTCTTTAAAGGTGAGTTACTTGGACACTAATCTTTCTATTAGATCAATGGTTCCCACCTTAGGCTTTTATAGAATGATCTAAGTCAGTAGCTTTCAATTCTCATTGGAATCATCTGGAGGATGCTTTGAAAAATCCTGGTTCCCCAGGCTATGCCCCAGACCAGGCAAATTAGAATATCCAGGGGGTAGAACATATGGTCACCATTATTCAGAGGTCCTCAGTGATTATGGCATATAGCCAAGGTCGAGACCCACCATCTCAGGTCATTCTGTACATGCATAATTTCTATCACACTATATTGTCTTTTTTGGGAGTGCTAAAGAAAGACCTACTATGGGCTGGGCGCAGTGGCTCATACCTGTAATCCTAGCACTCTGGGAGGCTGAGGCGGGTGGGTTGCCTGGAGCTAAGGAGTTTGAGACCAGCCTGAGCCACAAGGAGACCTTGTCTCTAAAAAAAAAAGCTGGGCATTGTGGTGGGCACCTGTGGTCCCAGTTACTTAGGAGGCTGAGTTGAGGCAAGAGAATTGCTTAAGCCCAAGAGTTTGAGGTTGCTGTGAGCTGTAATGCCACAGCACTCTACCGAGGGCCACAAAGTGAGATTCTGTCTCAAAAAAAAAAAGAAATAAAGACCTAATGTGGACTTGATGTATGACTGTAGATTCAGCCTGTCACAGAAAAGTGAACCTGGGGTTTCAGAGCCACGGTGAGCATCTATCTCTCCTGCCAGGCCACAGGATTATGAGGGTAATCTGAGTACCTGCTGTGTGAAACCAGGAAATGTCATCAAAGGTCCAAGGGACCAATGGTTACTGCAAATGTTTCTTAAAATATGAATTTCTTATGAAACTTAGACAGACTTTTGGAATTCCCCCTGAGTCTACTCAAGCTGCTGGCAAGCTGGGTGCTGAATTTGGTATAGATGTGCTTCTGATTTGGACATGAGCTGAGCCCTCCAGAGGTTAAGGAGGGCAGCTGAGGTCTCACAAAGGCAGACCTTGGAAAAGCCACTGTTCTCAGGCTGAGTCTAACAAGGAAAGAGCCACTCTTGTCACATCCCAGAATCTAAGGAGGAAATAGGCTCTGGGTAGAGGAACCGGAGAGCTACCAAAGGGTGACAGGGAGCTATGGGTGGTTGCATGGTGCTTGCAGGGAGACTGTGGCCCCTCCCCACAGCCCCGCACCCTCCTCACCTTGAAGTCAGGGATCTGGTAGCCTTTGCGCAGTGTGATCTGGAAGACATCCATGGAGCTGATGAAAGCTGCAAGCCTTGTCAGGCTCTGCTTACCACTCCCACCTACACCGACCAGCAGAGCATTTCCTCGTGGGGACTCCAAGATGCGACTGATGTGGCAGCTACAGGGGAGGAATGAGGCATGCTTTTCTGATCAGACTGGCAGCAGTGAGGGCAGGTAGCGTGGTCCCAGCAGGAGTGGGAGCCTGCCCTGCAGGTGCATCACAGGCCCAGGTGTAGGAAACTTATTAGATTGTCCTCAGACTTGGCCTCACCGGCTTGCCCAAGTAGATTCAAGTCATGGCTGCTTTGCCTCAAGCCACAGCCTCCCGTGACCCAGTGACAGTAGGGGAGGGCCCGAGGCAGGCAGGCAGCATGTGGGGGTGGTGATTGCACTGGGGGGTGGTACTTGGGATGCCCTCGTTCCTCCCCCTGGCCATGTTTGGCATTCCCTACCTTTCAACTAAAACACTCTTCTATATTTGTAAGACCCCTTCATGAATGTTTTGAATTATCCTTCAACTTGGCAATTTTATCTTCTAGTTTGTTTCCTTCCTTCCTTCCTTCCTTCCTTCCTTCCTTCCTTCCTTCCTTCCTTCCTTCCTTCCTTCCTTCCTTCCGAGACTGAGTTTCAGTTTGTCACCCTGGGTAGAGTGTTGTGGCATCACAGCTCACAGTAACCTTAAACTCTTGGGCTCAAGCGATCTTCCTGCCTCAGCCTCCTGCGTAGCTGGGACTATATAGGCTAGTTTTTTAGACATGAGGTCTCCCTCTTGCTCGGCTGGTCTCAAACTCCCGAGTTCAGGCAATCCACATGCCTCGGCTTCCCAGAGTGCTAGGATGACAGGTATGAGCCACCATGCCCAGTCCTTTCTAGTTTTCTTTAAGGTGTTTTAATGTAGAGAAATTTTTAGGACTTAAAATTGTATGTAATTAACTGCTAAATTTTATGTAGTTAAAATGTATTCACCTAAATATCCAGGAGTTATTTACTGACTTACATTTTTGTTTTGTTGACCCACATTTAATTCTTTTATGACTTTTACTTTTCACTTCAATTATTTAATTATGATACTTACACTCTGCCTGGCTCCGGGTACATTTACACGTCTATTGTTCTCTTCCTATTAAACCATAATCTCTAGATGTCTGAAGAGGGCATATACTAGTTATGTATTCTCTGCAGTGCTAGGACATTGAAGATAGTCAATATATTTTTGTGCATTTCAACAGAACAACCCATGCCTTTATATTCTGCACCACATTTGGGGTGATGTACATGATCACTCCTTATGCCAGACACAAGACATCTCCTGCTTTGTGTCAGCATTAGATGGTGCCTGATGGAAGGAGGAACTTTGTCTCTAAGTTATCTGATTCAAAAAAGGTGGGCAGGAATGAGTGATGGGGGGAAAGAGCGAGATGAACATGGAGGTGGAAGAGGAGGAGTCCAGCTGGGTTCTGGAAGCTCCACCCCAGAGGCCCCTGAACTCAGCTTAGCATGGCGGGAGTCATACAATATCTAAATGGGAAATGCAGCGTTAGTGATGAAGTTTCCAAAGAAGAATGGTTAAGTCTGCTACCATCCGCATTAGACTCCAGCTGCGGCTTAATTAACTATCTCTGACGAGGGCACAGGACTCTGCATTTAAATTACAAAATTTAAAAGGAAGATCAATATTCTAAAGGGCTTCTAGGCTAGAAAACCAAGGCTGTCTAAGTTAAGCCCATTACTGAGTTTCTGGGAGAATAGGAATAAAAGCTGAAGATGGACCACCGCACAGCTGGGGGAAGCTAGTTAACTGAAGACCAAATACACGTGCACGCGTGTACACACACAGATACACACACACCACTAAAGGACTGGTGAGATACTTGGGACACAAAGGAAATACTCCAAAGTTTTTTGTTTTGTTAACGATTGCTAAGTGATTCTAAGAGACAGAAAAAAAAAGAGAATATATGTAGGAGTGAAAAAACAAAGAGACAAAGAAAAAGATGGTTGAAGATTGTGCCAAAAGTAGGGTAAAAGATGTAGTTTAAGGCATTAAGGAAAAATAGAACAAGAATCTGCAAAAATGGCGAAGGAAGTCAGTAGAAAAGAAAAATGATACTAAAAAAAAAAAAAGCAAGAAACAGTGCAAAGAAAAAGACCCTAATATTTATTGACTGCTTATTAAGTACAAAGGACTTTACTTCCCCGGATAGCAACAACCCTAGGCATTCTTTTTCTTTTTTTTTAATTAGATCATAACTGTGTATATTACTGCATTTATGGGGTACAATGTGCTGATTTTATATACTTATTATCCACATTTTCCAGATGAGAGTATTTGTGCCTTTGGGAAGTTAAGTATCCTCTCAGAGCATCTCAGCCAATTTGTGGCAGAACTGTTTGAACTTGGGTCCAGTACACCGCGCTCCGTTATTGGGTTTTGCCAGCAAAGCAGAAGAAAGGGAGAGCAGAGCTCGGGAAAGGTGCAGGGAAACCAAACAAAAGAAAACGGTAGAACTCAAAAAACGAGAGTAGACAGCCAGATGGAGTCAGATGAGCATATGCTTCATTGCACCATAAAAATAGACCTTCACCGGGGCCCCTGGAAGCTGTGGTGGTTCCAGGGAAGGCGGGTACATACTCCTTCCTTCTCTTTCCTCTCCCACTCCCACCATGGTCTCAGAGGATGGGACCTTCCCAGGGTGAGTTCCAACCCTCTGTGCTGTGTGCAGCTGTGTGAAGCCGTGGAATCGTCTACACTCTAGGCTCATCTGCGTGTCTCCCTGTTGTTAGGTGCTCCTTTTTCTGACCTAAAGAGGAAAAGCTTCTGCTCTGCCCAGCTGGCAAAGGCCGCAGAGAGGTCAGCAAGCCCCAGGGAGGGGAAGGAAGACTAGCACAAGGACAAAGTAATGGGACGTTGATATCTGTAAACAAATGTACAGGAAATGGCACATCCAAATATACTTCTTCTCCAGAATTGGCCCTGTCCAGGCAGTTCATTTTTCCAGGTATTCTGCAACTGCTGAATGTGGAAACTACCTTCTGAGTCAGTTTGTGAGGCTCAGGAGGAAAGCCAGTTTTCATAGCCAGTCCTTATTTTTTTCCTAAATACTCTCTGAGTCAGTTTGACACCTGTGTTGGAAATCACATTGACGGAATCACTTGCTACCCTCCCAAATAAAATTCACCCTTAAAGTGCAAAGACTTAATCTCAATTCCAAGACTATGATAGAGACGCTGGTAGCTCTTAAAGAGGAGGGAGAAGGCTGGAGCTTCCCCAGGTTAGTCAGTCAGTAGACTTTTTAATTCCTTATTTAATTCCCAGTGCTGAACCTGCACTATCCCCTGGGCATTATCTGGGGTACTGGGTTTCAGCAGTCAAGGCAATATGCTCAAGGAGCTTACAGTGGGTTAGGGGCCGATCAAAAGGCATATGAAAAAGTGTCATGGTGTGGTGGTCTTGGGCACAGATGCCAGAGCCAGACCTGCGTGTATGTTTTGGCTTTCCTATTTGTGAGATGTGTCACCTTAGGGAACTTCTCTTCTCTCCCTGGGCCTCAGTTTACTCGTTTTTGGACATAGGGATAATTATAGACCCCACCTTCTTCAGGGTTTCTGGGAAAACTAAACACATGGATGAATGCAAAGCATCATATGCCAGGGCCACAGTGAATCTATGTCAAGTGTAGTAGCTCTTACACATCACATGAAGGCCGCCCCTTCTCAGGGGGGGCCTCCTGACACCCCTGCTCAGTACTGGGATCACCTCTAGCACTCTGTACACCCTGCCCTCTCTGTTTTCCCTCTGCATTATTTAATTCCATAGGACACACTAAGAGGTTTTATAGAGTATCTTCCAGGTTCTGATGCTGTCTCAGATTTGGGGGACCAAGGCAAGAATAAAACAAAGATCCCTGTGCTCATACTAAGATTGTGTTGGGTGAATGACTAGATGCAAACCAGTAGATGGGGTGGCTGGTTAATCGTGTTGAATGCAGTGGTGGTGGGAGTGGCACACAATGTAGGGGAAGACCTAGCAGTGACAAGTGACATTTGTGAGAGGTGGGGCTAAGGCAACTTTGCTCATTGCTGAGAAGTGGGCAGAGGAGGGGATGAGAAGGATCTGCAGGGCGGATGCCATTAGTGAGTCACAGATGAGTGAGAAGAGACAGAGGGCCCAGGCGCCAAGGCCCTGGGTGGATGACAGGGAGGAGCTGGAGGCCACCAAGGACAGCAGCAGAGGGAGAGGAAGATGTGAACATCAGAATTACTTGGGCTTCCAAAGAGCTGGGGTTTGTGAAGGCTGAGAGGAGGAAGAACTTAAGTGCAACCCTGTGGTGGCACTGTGCGGTAGGGAAGATACTTCTGTCTGGGGTACAGAAGGCCTGGGCTGTAGAGGCTGGGGAAGAAAAACCGCTTTCCTTAACTCAGGGGTCAGATTCCAGCGAGAATTCAGCAGTGAAGGGAAAGTTCAGAGAAGTTGCAGGCGAAGCAGATTTTGCTAGTGAAGACGGTGAGCACCATGGGGCAAGATGGAAGAATCCCGAAGGGCAGACACGGGTGGGAAATGGGACTTAACCTAGGGATGTGAGGATCAGTATCTGGGCGAGCACCAGTGGGAATGCAAATCACCTGAGAGGCTTGATGATGGCGCTCAGTTAACCAGTGCACAGCAACAACACTCAGAAGGATATTTAAGTTTTGAAAGTGTGCATTTGAACAAAAATTCTACATCTCATTAAAAAAGAAATTGGTCCTTGGATCAGAAGGGGCTATAGTGATGGGGGTGCTGAGCTGTCCTGGACCGCAAATCTTCCCTGGTGTCACTATGATCACGCCTAGGGGTAGTCAGGAGTGAAGCCTGCCCCATCTGCTCTGCCCCGCCCCTGCCCGTCTCGCTCTGCCCCGCCCACTCCGTCCCACCAGCTCCGCCCACATCAGCACTATGCTGACCCCTAGAGTCAGTGGCGGGAGCTGCAGCTGCTCTGCCCGCAGCCAATTTGCCCTTAATAGCCAGAAGAGAGACCTGCCTTCCTGTCTTCATGCAAGTATCTTCAAACAGCCAAGTGAAACCCCTGTCATTAGGAAGAGGAAGCAACTGAGGAAATGCAAGAAGAGAAGCACACTTACACATGGCGCATGGCGTCCTCAAAGAGAACCAAGTCCATCACCGTGTTGACTTCATTGTGGCTCTCCAAGGCCTCTACCAGCGTCTGGGTCAGACGCTCCCACGACTGCACCGGCATGTACTTGGGCTCACCAATGCCATTTGCAAAGTGGCAATACATGTTCAGGCTCCCAGTCTGCTGCACTGTCTCTTCCACGTCCTGGTGATGAGACAGAGAAACAAGGACCCTCCTTAATGACTCCCATGGCTGACTCTGTCCAGATGGGAGACTCGTGACGTGCTCTTTCCCTCTGCACACTCCTTAAAATGTGAGCATTGGTGGTGCTTCCAATAGTCTCCCTCTTGAAAAGCCCTTACAAGGTGGATGTTGAACATTCATTTACCAGCTCCATGAAGTCATAGATGACGTTTGTCATTTCTTATGAGCTGAGGCTCAGAACGGCAGGTGGATGCGGCCTCCTCACAAGCACAGAGGGTGTGCTTCTGTGGTCAGAAGAGTGCGTGGGACATGTGGACGGCTTTTCCTAAGCAGGACTCTTTCACCAGGTTTGGATAAAGGGACCCATGGCCCAGTGGCCTCCCTTCCCCTATTCCAACAGGTCTAGGTTCCCCTGTCAGAAAACACCCTTCTCTGTTTCCTGTGACTGTTGCAGGACCGGAGATTTTAAACCCATAGACTCTCACCAAAGATTATAGGGGAAGGAATTTTATTTTAGCTGGTTGGAGCCCAGCAAATTTAAATCCGAAATGGCTGCGCTCCCGATCAGCTCTGTTCCTGTCCTTTCATTGGACTCACAAGTAGATAGACAAAGGAATTATCATACTTCCTCTCATTGGAGGTGTCAAATCATGTGCAGGGTGTACAGAAGTGGAAGAAGCAGCAAGCATGAGTAAGCAGAAAGCGTTAGTTTCAAGGACCTAGGAAGGTAAGGGCTGGGTTACTATGGGGAGGAGCATGAAAGAGTGTCCTGGGGCTTCTCTGAGGAGTCTTTGTTTTTTTTTAGATTTTATTTCTTTGGGGTATCCTCCTAGACGACAATGCACACTATATGTTGTCAGCCCCAACTGCATAGGTTCAGTCCAGAGGTCTCGATGTTTAATTAATGTGCTACTAGCCATCCTCAGGTGACTGGTTTATTTATGGGAACACTGCCAATCTTAAATAATTTAGGGTAGAACCCCTTGTTTGTGTTCACTATGTGTGAAATTTCACCCACAGGACATATGTTACCGTGTTGAATAAATACCCAGTATAACTCAGTTAATTTAAAAGGCATGGTAGGCTTCACTACCAATGTATCCTCAAAGTACTGAATAGGCAACTAAGTTTTACATTCCATAGTAGAGGCGACCAAAAGGAACTACTTATTGTCAAAACCCAAACACCTGAGACTTGAGTTAGGAGGAAAAGTTATCAAGGGGGACAGTCCAAGAAAGCAGAGGTTTTCTAAGACACGAGTAGGAAGTTAAGCCAGGACAAGCCCATGTCCCCACCTGCCACTCTTTTCTCCTAAAGTTCTGACTGGAATACCTGCCCAGGGGAGAGGTATTTAGAGCACAAGTCACCAGCATGGACATTGCCCAGGGCATAAGTCAATCCAGGGTTAGCCTTGTAAGCCTATGAGATAAAGATTCACCAAACCTCATGGAGGGAAAAGGACGATGTCAGTAATGTCTATAGGGAAACCAGGGGTGCTGCCTGGATGCAAGAAGAAAGGACCATCAAGAGTTAAATATCAAAAGTGATTTTATATATATATATGTATGTGTGTGTATAATATATATATATATATATATATATATATATATATATATATATACACGTAGAGAGAGAGAGAGAGAGAGTGTCTCACTTTGTTTGTTGCCCTCAGTAGACTGCCAGTGGCATCACAGCTCACAGCAACCTCAAACTCTTGGGCTTAAGCCATTCTCTCGTCTCAGCCTCCCAAGTAGCTGGGACTACAGGAGCCTGCCACAATGCCCGGCTATTTTTTTGTTGTAGTTGTCATTGTTGTTTGGCAGGCCTGGGCTGGGTTCAAACCCACCAGCTCCAGTGTATGTGGCTGGCGCTCTACACTGTACCTGTCACTCACTGCCACTGAGGTACAGGTGCCGAGCCAAAAGTGATTATATTTTAAAGGTGGTTTTGGAGCCATAGAAAACTCTTAAACTATTCTGGCTTTGCCAGACTAACAATAAATCTTCCAACATTTGGATAAGATATAAACGCAGTATAGGAGGGCCGTTCTTGACACTCTAGGAAAACTTATATGAGAAAGTAACAAGGGGAAGCATTTACCCAGATAGAGAATGGGCTAACTTCCAGGCAGTCTGTTCAGATGGAAGTCAATTGACACTAATGATCTAGCAGAGAAGGAACTGAAGTGCGGTTTTTGAAACTCCTGGTCTACAAAGACTCTTTGATGAACAAAACAAGAAGTGTCCAATTTTATGATCAGAGCTATGCCATGTTGAAGGGAGAAAGAAAATCAACCAAGACAGCAAATTAAAGATCCCTTAATCGTGAATCACACAAGGCGGTAAATCAGAGAACCGTAAACTCTGAATGATGGCAACAGAATTGTATTTCTTCTTTGGTGGAAATTCAGCCATTTTTCTCTGCTTTTAATACCAAGGACTTGGTGCAGCCAAGGTCCGTCAGCCTGGCAGTTCAAATGTTGTTAGGAAAAATGATGGCAGTGTTAATTATATCAGGGTTTATGATCAAAAGGATGTGCCCATACCATACAAACACACATGAGGACCTCTATTTCAAAGGCTGAGTGTTATTACTCTGAAGTGCTAGCTCAGAACAACTGAAAATCAAAACCCGTGTGCAGAGCCAAAAGTGACTACATAAATTGGCTAACTCTACAATGCTCAGAGAAGGGCATCTAAGATGTGAAAGTTCCAAATATCAGGCTCTACAAAAAAGATGAGAGAAGTGGAAGGATTTGGGATGTTTGGTGTAGCAAAACCCAGACTGAAACAGGTTACTTAACATGTGATCCAAACATTCCAAAGGCTGTGGTGTGGGCTGGGATGGGCTGTAAACATCGCCAGAGTATTTGGACAACCTAGTGCACTTAAATGTGGGATTTGCTTATTTCTAAGTTTCAGAGAGGACAGACAAGCAGTATATGTGGAGAATATGGGGCTCTGGTTAATAGAAGACTCAGTGTTAGCTGTGGGATAATTATGACTGTAAGAAATCTCTGGCTATGTTAATTTATCAGTGCCTCCCAGGGCATACTCAATGGGCCATTTGTTCTCTCTAAAATATTAATAGGTTTATGAAAGAGAAAGAATTTTAGAGTCTAATGCATTTGTGAAATGATATATCAGTTAGGGTTATTCAAGATTTCAGGGCTTCAAAGTCCTAAATGAATTCCAAGAGAGCGATAGAATATAAAGCACTTTCTCAACTTACTTCCTCAGAGACACCTTCTTTCCAAGTATCTAACTGTTTATCAGACAGATTTTGAGAAACACAGTAAGGAAACAGGAATGATGATCTTGCTTTTCATCAGACCCCAGCTGGGTTATGTGAAGATGTTTCAGAGGTTTCAAAGTTTCAGATCATATTTCTGGTTTGAAACCAACCCATGTCAGAAATGGCTCAAAGGTTTGAGGTTATTTTTTGGCCCTGGAAAAGGAAAAGAGAAGACTTGGGAACAATTAGACAAATGGTATTAAAAATATTTGAAAGTTTGTCAGGTAGACTTAGCATTCGTGGACAGGAAAACAACGTTTAAATCATTAGGATGCATTTCCAGTCTTTAAAATGATTCTAAATATTCCAAATTCCAAAATTGCTCCAAGTTTCCAGTCACTTAACAGTTCCAAAATAACCACCTTGGGAAAGATGAGATTTTACGTTCCCAAGGATGCCAAGATGTCATCTAGGAAATACAACTAAGGGAACTCAGAATTATCTGGGGACTTGGGTCAGATGATCTCAAATTAACTCTACAATGGATTTGTGTCTGTTTTTGCCCCAGCATTCTTTTTAAAATTTGGGAAAAATGATAGACTTTCTTTCCTTATCTATTCACTGATGTTTCTCCGATAATGAGCTAGATTTTATCATTTGGGTGATCCTCTGAATAATTATCATTATTTTTCAAATGCAAAAACCCCCAAACCTAGAGGGCAATACTCACATCAAAAATTTTCCTGAGTACTTCCGTCTGGATTTTATCAAATAGCTCTAAGTCCTTTTCTTCTACCATCTTATCCCGATAAACCCGATTTGATTCATGCAGATAGAGTTTTACGAGGTCCTGTGTGGACTTCACACATTCCACTGATGAGAAGAGAATGCCCTTCAAAGAGAACAGACAAAAAAATGTGTATATTAATAACAATTAGAAGTAGGAGCTAGGAGAACTTCTTGGAGCTTGTTGTCCATCTGGGGGTTGGTCTCACTACAGAGTCCATCATTCTAGCCAAGGGAGTGCTTAGAAAGCTGAGAGGGAGCTTGTGGAGAAAGACCTATTTTGTTGGAGGCAGATGGACCTGACCTCAAATACGGTCACAGCCACACAGTACTTGTGTGACTTTAGGCAAGGCACGTGCCGTTTCTGAACCTCAGTCTGCTCACTTTTCAAACACAGATAACAAAATTGACTTTCTGAAGTTGTCCAAATAATTCAAGTTAACCCATAGAACTAATATCACTCGTCTCTCATACTCAATACATTGAAATTATTCTTTTATGTTCTTCATTAAAAAAACCCCTACAATATGCGTGTAGTTATAACTTATTGAAGCCAATTGTGTGATAGGGAGTGAACTAGATCACTCTTTGCCAGTCAAAGAACATTTAATCCTCTCAGTGATCCTAGGAAATCAGTTTCACGGATTCCTCTTTGTATAACGTGGAGATTGGGATTCCAAAAAGATGGAAACTCTACCCAATATCACACAGGAAGTTGCCTTACTTCAGAACCGCAACATTTTGAAGCCAGCTCTTCCTGACCTAGTGCTTGGCATTTTGACCTCTTTGTTTTGAATCACCACAGTGAGGAGAGCAGTGGCTTCTCTGCTCTATGTCAGCCTCACAAGTGCCATTCTGAAAACTGATGCAGGTCTTTGTACAGTCAATACTATGACAAAGGGCTGGAATAGGCACAGCTAACCTCAGCAGGTCAGCAAGGCATTTATTCACCTCTGGTGGTTCCCTCTTCCTGTCCACCAATATTTACCAGTCCTTTCAAATTTTTCTGTCCTCTCTCTCTGTCACTATTAGCCAACATCCTGGACCTTCTTTTCTACTAAAAAAATGGACCAGCCACAACCAGGACAAGTCTGATAACTTTAAGTTTATCTATGTCTGTGCTTGCTTTCCTTGCATTCCTGCTTGCCCCAGAGGAACAGAGGTCATTTAATGGTTCTTCTTTCATCACTAAGTAATGCACAGATTCATCAGCGTGGCACAAAGTCTGGTCACAATATAACTACAATCTTCTTCCTCCAGATTGCTCACCACAACCTCCCATAAAAACTAGATTCTAGTTTCATGAAATTCAGATTATTTTGCACACTTACTGCACCTTCATGCCTTTTGCTTTGCTTGCTATGCTCCTGATTCTAGACCTAAGTCAATGGATCCCTCTTTTGGAAATCTTCTAAGACAGCTCTCCTGTTCCGCAAGTCCTTGGGTGGCCCTTCATATATAAATCTGTTATAGAAGAATTACTAGTTTCTAAAATTATTCTTATTATTTTCTTGTTACAAGTTTGTTTCTCCTAGGTCCTGGCTAGTGTCTTGAAGGCAGGGGATTCTACAGATCTCATTTTGGTTGTGGTTTATTTTTATCATTGTGTTACTTGTACCTTGTGAGTTATAAGAATTAGAGGCACTTTCTCAATAGAAATAACAGAAAATACTTTCAAATTGCTGAAAGAAAATAGCTTCCAAGCTAGAATTCCAAACCACCCCTCAAAATACTTTACAAATAAATATGCTTTTAGTCAAATAAAAACTGGAGAGATACTTTTCTAGCAGATATGCACTATAGTAGACACTAAAAGAAGTTCTTCAGGCAGAATGAAAATGATTCCACGTAGGTGAAAGAACAGAAATGTAGCAGGAATAAAGAGCAATGAAAGGTGACATATGGGTAAATCTAAGTAAATACTGACTTGCTAATACAAAAATATTAATGAATTGTGGGTTATCAATATACATAGAGTTAAAATAAATAATAGAGTGAAACTTGAAGAGAGGAAAATTGTTCTAAGATCCTTGCATTTTTTGGCAATTAATAAATGCACTAATTTATAAAAGATAAAATGATATCTTTGGTAACCAATACATGAATAGTGAAAAGATGTATAATATGTTAAGATAAAATAAAATAATAAAAATATATGGTGAGTCCACTGGAATATAAGAAGTGAGATGGAAGAAAACAGAACAGGGAGGATATGTTGAAAATAAATAAAATAAGCACATAATATTATTATGTAAAATCACAAATGAATTAAAATTATAATTATATAAAATAATTGTCAGGCTGGATTATATTTTTTTATTTTTTTCTCGCTTTATTTATTTATTTTTATTAAGTCATAAACACATAGATCATGTATGCATTAATGAATATATGGGGTTCAATGTGCTGATTTCAAATACAATTTGGACTGCTTATATCAAATTAGTTAATATAGCCTTCACCTCATTTACTTAATTATGGTGTTAAGACATTTATACTCTATGCTTAATAGATTTGATATGTACCCTTGCAATATAAAAACCCAACTGTATGCTGCTTGTAAGAGATATATCTTAAACATAAGCATATGGAGAAGCTGAGCCTAAAGAAATGAAAACAATCTGTCAGGAAGATTTTGCCTAAGAGAATTTGGAATATTCATACTGCTATCATACAGGGTGGACTCTAAAGCAAGGGCCATTTCTAGAGATAAACAAGTGTTTAATAAATAAAAAAAAGGTTAGTCCACATGGAAAATGCAATTCTAAATTTCTATGCACTTACTAACATAGCTTTAAAATATATAAAGCAAACATGACAGGGATAAAAAGAGAACTAGACACACCCACAACCACAGTGGGAGGTATATTTTAACATACCTTTCTCAGAAAACGACAGAATGAGCAGACAAAAAACTCAATCCATATATAGAAATTTTAGACAAAATGATTTACAAGGTTGTTCTCATTGAAATATTGATAAAACTACACTCAACACCTACAGAATACATTTTTTTAGGTGTACATTGATTATATCTTCATCCATAAAGCAAATCTCAACAAATTTCAAAGGAATAAAATCATACAGATGTTTTCTGATGACAGTGAAATTAAGCTAGGCGTTAATAAAAGAAAGATCATTTCATCAGTAAATTCTTCCAGTGTTTAAGGAAGGTACATAACAATGTTTACAAAACCTTGTAGAAAACAGAAAAAGAGGGAATCCTTCCCAAATTTTTTTTTTTTTTTTTTTGAGACAGGGTCTCACCCTGTAACCCGGGCTAGAATGCAGTGGTATCATTATAACTCACTGCACTATCAAACTCCTAGGCTCAAGCAATCTTCCTGTCTCAGCCTCTTGAGTAGTTACAGGCTAATTTAAAAAAAAAATTTGTAGAGATGAGGTCTCATTATGTAACCCAGCTGGTCCTGAATTCATGGCCTCAAGCAATCCTCCTATCTTGACCTCCCAAAGCACTAAGATTATAGGTGTGAGCCACTATGCCTGACCAATTTCCCAAAATATTTTATGAGGACTTCATAACCTTACAATACTAGAGAAATGAACATTTACAAGACAATATTATGAACATATATGTAAAAATTATATAGAAAAATTAGCAAATTTAACCCAGGAAAATATAAAAAGGATCATATGTAATCACCAAGTTGAGTTGATGCCAGGTATGCAAAGTTGACTTAACATTTAAAAATAACCAATATACTGTATCACATTACCAGAATAAAGGAGAAAAAATGGTATAATTTCTTCAAGAGTGGTAGAAAAATCATTTGTTATGTTTCAACACATATAAATGATCAAAATCCTAAGCAAACATAGAGAAAAACTTTCTTAATCAGGTAAAAGGCACCCACAAAAAAAACCCTGTAGGAAGCAGCTTATTTAATGACAAACTATTAAAAGCCTTTTCCTCTAAATTTAGGAATGTGACAAGAAGTCTGTCCGCAAAGGTTGTCATGACAATTAAGTTTCAGCTTGTTTAGGTGACAAGGCGGGAACTAAGGCTGGGTTGCTTCTGGTAAAAGGTACTTTACCAACTCTTCTCCCTTCACTTCTGCCACAGATAAGCACTGTGAATTTGATTAAATCATTTCAACTCCTGATCATTTGGAAAATGCATATAGTAACAACCCCGGCCCATAAAGTTGTAGCGAGATTTAAGACCAGTTCAGACATGTTCTCTGGCTTGTTTGTGCAGTGGGGCTCAGAGGCTCTGCCTTCAGGAGAAGCCTTCCTGGTGCACAGCTCTTAGGCCTCTGAACCAGGGTTTAGTAGGTTTCTGCTCCTTATAACCAGGAGTCCTGGCTGGAGCTAGCTGGCACTATATCTCAGGGTCTAGATCAGTGATTTTCAACCACAGCACACCCGTGTGCTGTGAGAGCATCTTAGGTGCAACCTCAAAAAATTTTAAAGATCATTAATTAAATTATTTTTGAAAGAAGTTCAAAGCATAGTGAATATATTCTTTCTTTCATTTTTTTTTTGATCAACCTAATTTAAGTGTACCACTGAGGTTAACTATAGGTTCAACTGTGCCATGAGATAAAAAAGGTTGAAAAACAGTGATCTAAAAAGAGATTTTGGGCATTGATTTACCAGGCAAAGCCGATGCCCT
>CAUYRH010128496.1:0-13306 GCA_963574655.1 Perodicticus potto | reverse complement strand
TCAGTGGGTCCTCTCTACTGAGTGTATATAAAGTGATTTGTGAAAACTGACTTTGAAGAAATTTGTCTTAAAAAGAGATAATATGGGGGGGGCAGAGTTAATACTTTGCATGAAATATCATATCTTATAACAGTGAAATTGTTTTCTCTTTTGTCTTGTGATTTTTTTTGAGGTGAAATTCAAGTTTTTGTGTGAGTAGTACTATTATACCTATCTTGAGTGTCTTGCTTGTACTATTATTTTTTTAATTAAGTCAAATATATATAGATCATGAATACATTCATGCGTATGTGGAGTACAATGTGCTGTTTTTCTTTTCTTTCTTTTTTTTTTATACAATCTGACATGGTTAGATCACCTCCTTGGCCGTGGGAACACACAGAGAAATTAGACCGGTTCCTTGCTGTTGAAGATCATATAGATGAGGGTTGTGAACCTTCATTTTTTTCTATTTCTTTTTCTCATAGTGACTAGTAAATGTGTATACCCAGAAGTTCTGGGAACTAGTGGTTTCAGAAGAATTAAGGAAACAGTACAGGGAAAGATGCCAGGGATTTTAAAAAACTTCATTCATATAAACAATAAGAGTGGAAGTTTTCAGTCATCTTTAATATATTTCTTAAATAGTACCATTACTTTTTTTATTTCCTGTGGTTGGTGATGGGCCAAGCAGGGCATCATGGGCAGATATCATTTCCTGCTTGGCCATTCCTCAATTCTACTATTTCTTGGGATGTGATCTGAGTTGCCTCATTGATGATACTGTAGCTATTTAAAGTCTGTAATTTTACCTTAAAGGACCAGACAGATTTTTTGTCTACTTAAAAACGTATCTTGCTGTCATGTAAAATGAACGGTTCTGCAATCGTCTGAGAAATTTTTAATCCGAGTATGTTCCATAGTTATCTTGTTCCTTCATGCCTCGTTTATCTTTTGGGAGTATTTATATACTGGCTTGAGTGATAGAATTTAATTTTCTGGTTATATCACACATGCCATTTCTTATTAGTTAGCGTTTATGAGAGATGTATCATGTCTAACTTTGCAGAAACTGATTCCGGGGATCGTATAGACAATATATAAAAATGACTGAATTCTCCATTATATATATGTATTTATACATTACATATATAAGTGAAACTATACAATAACATGTGTGTATGTGTGTGTGTATATATGTGTATGATCACTGATTTCCCCTTTTCTCTTTCTTCCTTTCCTCCTTCCCTCCCTCTTTTCCTCCTTTTCTTCCTTCTATTCTTTCTTCCTTTGTCCTTCTTTTTCCTTCAGTGTCAAGTTGATACCTGATAAACTTTATATTCATAGGCAGAATATTGTTAAAAGAGAAAAAGAGAGAGTTATTTTCAGGGATGCACCATAAATTAAATATTATCTGACCCATTACTAAGAGATAAATGATGATCTTTTGTTGGAAAGACCAACACTTCAGAACACAAGTATATTTCAACATCCCTGCACCTGTCTCTAACTAGACAATTGAAGTGGACCATGGAATAGGAGAACACCCAGAAAGAAGACTTGAGAAGAGAAAAGCTAAAATCTGATTTAGATTTCTTATTTGACCTCTCTCTATATTATTTATGACATTTTAAAAGAACTAGGTAGGACCAACAGTTCCATTTTCCTTCATAAAATAAAGATCTTCCAATAGAAAAGTTATTAAAGATGATCAGATAGAAAACTTTTTAATGGAATACAAAAAGTTTATGAACTTTTCAATAATACTTCCTTTCTTTTCCAATGTGTATGACTTTTAAATCTACTTGGTTGGGCCATGAGCATCATTTTCGCTCATGTACGATTAGGTCTTTCAAAGCCCATTTCTCATAATGGACGTAGGATAATTTATAAAGAAAAGATTTCTTTTCTTCTAGAAATTCTATCTCTAATAAGAAAGTTTGACTTTGTGTAATTGTGTTTTTATTTTTATTCTTCATAGCTAGCTTCGTCTATTTGACTCCTATTTTTCATCTACTCTTGCTAAACCCTAAGGTGATATAATATTGATTTTCTTCTGAAGTTATATTTTGTTTCAAATTGGAAGCATTTTTCAGATCAAATGGCATACTGTTTCTTTACTGTTACTAAACGTTTTGAAGAAGATAGAATAACTACTAAAAGTCCTGATGCCATCTATAATCCATAAAAGCTTAGTATCAGAAAAATTCGTAGGTAAGGCATTCCATTTGCCGAATTTCACAAATAATACTTTATGAAGAAGCGTGGAAATTTCAAATCAGTTTATTTTCTCAGCCTAATGGCTTGAAAAAATAGTGGGAGGCTGGGCACGGTGACACACGCCTGTAATCTCAGCACTTTAAGAAGTGGAGATAGGAGAATTGCCTGAGCCCGTGAGTTTGAGATCAGCTTGGGAAGCATAGGACTATTTTTAAAAATTCGTCCAGCACCATGGTGTGTACTTACAATCCTAGCTACTTAGAGGCTGAGCCTAGATAATTGACTGAGCTTGGGAGTTGGAAGGTGAAGTGAGCACCTTCACAATAAAGCTCTGAGCTAGGGAGGTTTGTTAGGGGTTGTGGGGCCTGCTTCTCAGAACCAAGTTGGCCTGCTTGGATTAATCCACTGAGCTGGAAAGTTCAACAGAGGCACTGGCATTAACCGAAAGTAAAAGTGAGTGGAAACTGAAAATAAAACCAGACTGTCACGGACAGTGTGGACAGAAAGTAAAAGTAACCTACACAAGCTTTCAGGATAGCAAAGATAGATTTTATTTAGGAAGAACAAAGAGAAAGTTTAGAGCACTTCCAAAGAGTGTTGGAAGTGGGTCCCTCTAGTGAAGGAGAAAAGATGAGAGAGAGGGAGACTCTTTGGCGGGCTCACTGGTTTCTTTACAGCTCCAGGCAGTATTGCCTTTTCCTATTGGTCATTGATGGTCTCATTCTATTGGCCATTGGTTACCTGGGTTACTTAATACCTACATTCTCACGGCCTTTCCAGACTTCCTGGGCCAGCAGGCCAGGTTTTACTCCCATGTCCCTGAAGCCCTTTTCTTAGCATCCCTTCTCATTATGATCAAGCCATTGCACTCCAGCCTGGGCAATAGACTGAGACTCTGTCTTACAAAAAGAAGTAAAGAAGAGAAAAGAAATAGCGGAGGTAGTGTCTGCTATGGTTTGATGTATGTATCTTCCAAAATTTGGATTGGAATCTACGACCCAATGTGACAGTGCTAAGTGGTGAGGCCTTTAGGAAGTGATTTAGTCTTGAAGGTGGATACTTCAAGAGTGAGATTAGTAGCTTTGTAAAAGGGCTGAAAGGAATTAGCTGAGCCCCGTTTGCCTCTGCTTCCGGCCATGAGAGGATGCTGTGGCAGGACGCCATCTTGGAAGCAGACCCTCTCCAGACTTCAAACCTGGTGGTGCTTTGGCTTTGGACCTCCCAGCCTCCAAAACTGCAAGAAATATATTTCTATATTTATAAATTACCCAGTCTTGGGTGTTCTGTTACAGCAGAACAAATGGACTAGGATAGAATCAAAGAGGCAACAATGGTGGGAATCCCTGAGGTAGACTCCAGGGCTAATTTCCTGGAGGTGTGGGGTGACGTGCCTGAGGCACAACATTTAAGGGAGTGCCTATTTATATTTTGCATCCTAGTTTCTTCTTGGACCTCACTCTCATCCCAGTTTTGCTATTTTCAGAGTCACCAATAAGTTGTTTTAATAATTACCTAATGTTTCCCTATTTACTATTCTTGGTTTACCATTTTCAAAATCCTTGTACAGCTCATCACTAATTCCTCTGTACATGTGACTTATCAAATCCTGTCCAATAAAAGATGAATAAGATACATTTTAGGAAATACATTTTCATCTTTTTACACAAATGCTAGAATCCTGTAACCTGGCATGTGTTTTTGAGGTCTTCAATCTGTCACCCAGGCTTGACTCAATGCAGCTCACTATAAGCTCAAACTCCTGTGCTCAAGTGACCTTCCACCTTAGTCTCTAGAGGATGTAGGGTTATAGGTGTGCACCTGTATGCTTGGATAATATACTTTTAATTATTTTTTGCAGAGATAGGGTCTTGATGTCTTGTCCAGGCTGGTGTCAAACTCCTGGGTTCAAACTTTCCTCCTGCCTTGGCCTCTCAAATTGCTGGGGTTATAAGCATAAGCCACTGTTCCTGGCTCTCTGACTTCTTTATACTCACATAATATGTCTATATATGAAGAAGTGGAGTAGCATAAGAATTAATAATGAGTGTTAACCTTTGTGCCCCACAGTTTTTTCATCCAAAAATTGAGGTTAATCAGGGTCCCTAGCTCAGAAGGTTATTGTGAAGGTTAAGTGCTAATATTTCTAAAGTGCTTAATATGCTCTCTGGCACTAATAACCACAATGTGTGTATTTAAAAATAAAATAAACACCTTCTTAATGTGTAAGTATGAAGATAATAGTAATGGGTACCTAAAAGATTTGTTTCAATGATTAAGGTAATGAATATAAAATACTTATATAGTTTTCTTACTTGGTGATAGTATGAGTACCAAAGTATGTAATAAGAAAAAGTAAATGAGGATATAGTTCTGTAAGTGTATACAAATATTCAAGTTATAGTAGTTACAGATTTTCACAGCTAATGTATTATATGTATACATATTGCCTTTTCTTTGAAACTAAATAGTACTGTAAGCAAGTCTGTCTGTTTTTTCTTACAATGTAAAAATATGCATATTCCCCTTTTTAAGGTTTTTATGTTTTTTCATGAACAGCAATCTGCATAATTGTACAGCCTAATCCGTGCGCCTGGTCCATGAATATTTCCTTCACATCCAGAATGTTACAAAAAATGCTACTACTTGGCCTTTTGCTTTATAATGAAATGCAGTGAGGTGGTGAGATATCATCAGTTAGACACATGAGCCTGCACTGATTGTTTTCAAAGCAGTCTTTTACCCAAAACACAATTACCTAAGACATTAATTTCATCTTTTTATATATATATATAAAGAATTGAGTGGGTTACAAAGCACATGAGAATATATATGCTCTGTTCCTCTGGAAGTTATTTTACACAAGAACTTGAAAACTGTTATTTTTCATTCTTCATTTATTTTTCTTAAAAGTGAAAAAATGACAAAATCTAATACTAAATCCATGTCCAGAAATGACAAATAATGAGAGATGTGAGAGTCATGATAAGGAATAAAGGAAATGCATTTAGATAAAGGAGAATGTCAATCTGTCTTCTTGACGAGTTCTATCATGCTGTTTAGCATTGTCCATACCTTTAAGTTGGGCCCATGTGTGAAATAATTTATAACATCATGTGCAATCTTAAAAACACTGCTCTTGGTGTTGACACATTTAGATGAAAATGTCATTCATAATTTATTAGAGTTATAACTGTTACACAATCTTATGAGAGCTTTGTTGAGGAAAAGCTTAACTATAGAAATGAATTACATGCTGTCATGTTTAAGATCTAAGCCTTCAGTGTTGTAAGTTATAAGTAAGGTTATTCTGAATTATTCATTAGAGATATATGACAGCATTCTCTGTGGGTCCCATCCTGGGGTGGTGGTCAACAAGGGAGACAGCACTGGAAAAAAAATAAGACTTTCATACAAACTTAGTGCATAAAAGCCTGAGAGCCCGAGAAGGCATACACAGTCCTTCAGGCCTGCTGGCAGCTCAGGACAGTGCAGCCCCCTTCGGTTTTTCCAGTTTTCTTTTTCTTTTTTTTATTGAGTACAGCAACAGAGTAAATGTGCAAGAATGCACAGCAATTAAAGATAAAAGAAAGAGGAGCTCAAGTCCTCCAGGAAGGTTGGGTAAAGGGCTGCAGGTGGGAGAATAGGAATATAGGGTAATGGAACATCTGAAATGGCCAGATAACATATACAGGG
Source organism: Perodicticus potto (assembly GCA_963574655.1). Taxonomy (NCBI): domain Eukaryota; kingdom Metazoa; phylum Chordata; class Mammalia; order Primates; family Lorisidae; genus Perodicticus; species Perodicticus potto. The sequence goes on along the minus strand of CAUYRH010128496.1, from coordinate 7,414 downwards.
AAAAAAGTTTTATCCCTTTGAGCTATCATAATTTCCCTAATTTAAACTACTGACGAAGAATCTAAAGGTCTTAGGCCACGTGCAGTGCTGAATCCACACGCAAGAATGGTCACGTCGACATTCCCCTGCCTGGGCTCTTTCCCCTGAGTTGGAAGGTCCGTGAGGAATTCAGCCTGCCTGCCTCCGGCAAGCTATATCTATATCATCTGCATCTATGCCCTTAAGCACTTAAATTTTCTACTTCTGATTTTAATACTCATGTTGGCAGCTATTTTCGTAAGAGTATGGCTATGTATTTCAAATTAAACTCCTGCTCCTTTGAAATGCTATCAGTCAAAGGCACAACTCAATAAGATAGAAAGGTCTATAATGTTAATGTAGATACATTTGGGGAATGAATATACTTCTCACACTAAAAGTTGACTTGAATCTGAGTCCTATGGTATATGAAAAGTTAATCATTCAAAGATTCATAAATATTTGAACATATATGAGTTTTTCAGTTATAACCTTTTGCCATCACGAGACGTAAACCAGGTCCTAAATTTCAGTTTTGTGTTTCATAGTATTTCTGACTAGAAAGAAACCAATAAAGCCTGACATGAACTTAGTTATAAAAAAAAATCACCCTTCTCATTTGTAGTGCATATACCCTAGGAGATGTGAGAACAGAATATAATAATTTCAGACAACTTAACCTAGCATAGTGACTGGCAAATATTATTTCAATCCCTGTGCATGTGAAGGCCTGTCTTTAATTTTCTGTTCCACATTCCTAGCTTCCTCTCTCTTTTGCTTTTTTATTTTTGTTTGTTTGTTTAGCCAATATCCTTTGGTCACATTGGAGATAAATAACATTTTTAATAAGTTGCACCCAAATAACACCTTTTTGAGGTATACACAATCCTATGCCCCTTATTGCTTACAATTCTTATTTTATAGTTGGATTTTATTATGAAGACCATGCATTAGTTAAACTCGTTTCTGTAACAGATCCAAAAATTAATAATAGTCTATACATAATTTTTTTTTCATGTTCCCATAAAGTCTTAAAAAAAAGTTTTCCTGACAGGCAGATAGCCATCCTACAATTAATTAGTGATCTGGGCCCTTAGGATCCTTTCAACTCTTTTAGTGGTTTCCATGACAACAGTGCTAGTCTGTATCAATCAAGCAAAAGGAGAAAAAGGGTACCAACTTTGCCAAAGTTGAGTCAGGCTTAGAAATGGCTTCCATCCTCTCACTCACATGCAGTGCCCAGAACGCAGTCACATTACCACAGCTGATTTCAAGGTAAAGCAAAAAGTGCAATATAGCTGAATGCCCAGCAAGAGAAGGAATGGGTTTAATTTGCATTAAGTACAACTGACACCTGAAGAAAACCATATAATCATCTAAAAGTAACAAATAGTTTAAGTTAAAATAATCTGTTAATGTGTTAATTCTGTAAGAAAAGCTGTTTGTCTTATGTAAGTAGAAAATTTAAAACAGAATTAATCACAGAAGTCATGTCCATGTATACACGTGGTTCTATAATGATTGACTTAAGTGAAAGGAAACACAGGGAAGAGAGATTTAGTTCAGAAACACTTGGCTGGTAATCATTAATATCTTTAAAGGGAAGAAGGCCTCGAATGCTGTGCAACGTATAGTTTTATTAGTTTATTTAGTTTTTATTTTGTTTCTTATGAATAGAAATGAGTTAATATAATATCAAAAGGGCTAGCACATGGTTATGCACAGTTCTTCCTGCCACAAATTGGAAGAAGAAGATTGTCTTCAGAGGAGTAGAGGGGAATAAAAAAGAAACCTACCATGGTGATTAGAAGAGAATGGTGACATTCCACTGAGGACAAATCTATTATTGCTAGAGAAACAAGCAATCCAGTGGATTGATTATGCCACACTCTAGAGAAAACAGTATGAAAATGAGAACCAATTCAAAGGAATCTAAAGTGAATGCGTAGTCACTTTGGATGGTCAGACATTTTGTATATGGCACAAGAGTATCAGCAAAGGGCAAAGAGGAACTGAAATCTCCTCTGGATTTTCTAGGAAAGTTTGTGCTCAGAAGAGGGCTGGGTCAGCCAAGGGAAGGGGATATTTTCTTTACAAATCTTCCCTGTCGTCTCCTAAACAGCTGAGTCAGTGGATGTGGCAGATAAATATTTCAGTGATCCACCCAAAAGGTAGACATTTTCCCAGTGTACACAAAAGCTCACATGGGCTATTGGGATGAGAGATTGATGGAGTTCCCTCTAGAACTCCCAGGTGGATGTGGTGTTGGGGACCAGCCCCAAACTACACCATGAGTTCTTTCCCAGTGGTCCCCAGCACCACATCACTTGTATTATCTGAAGACATTGAGAGGGAGTGACACAAATTCGCTGTCTTTCTCTCCATGGGGTGCCCCATGGATATTTCAGGACAGGATCCAATAACGTATGTAGTGGTAACAATATCTTCTTTGAATCAAAGAGGAAAATGTGTTCTCAGGTTAATTAGCCTGTTTATTTAACCACTTCCATCGTATTTGATATTTAGAACTAGCTGTCTTAATTCGTAATGGTCCATCCTTTGTTCTCAGAGTCCTTCACAAACAACTGTGTTAGCTATTCATTTTTTGACTTAGCTGTTGAGTTTTATCTTTTTAAATATTCGATAAGCCCAACAAAGTCAGGAATCATGTCTCACATTTCTATATTACTCATAGGCACCTTCCTGAGGGATGAGAATATAGTAGCTGCTCATGAATACATAAGATTATTTTTTACTAGTTCTTTAAACAGGGAACACTTTTAGGGTTACAAAAATTATGCTTAGGTGGAAGTGAAAGGTTGTGTATTGTGTATTACGTATAAGAGGTAAATCTTTGAGAGACAGATGTTACCATTTCCCCACTATCTTCCTTTGTATTAACCAGTACATTGGATCTGCAAACAGATGTTCACAGGATCAAAATAGCTACTTAGCGTATAATTCCCAATTCTGTATGCACCAATGAGTGCTCCAGATTCATAAAGAGTTGCTAAATATGTTTGATTGTACAAAACTGTGTTTTCTCTAAGGAGCTGGAAGTCTTGATCTTGCTAGCATGCATTAGGTAGATAAAGTGCTTCCAATTCATCTCTTGGATTGCCCCACTGCTGTAGCCTATTTGCTGAAATGGGGGGAGGATCTGCTGGAAACACTATACACGTTTACCTCCTCTCAATTAAAAACTCCAAATTTTTCTCTGTCTTAGGAACATAGTACGATGGCATCCAGAAATAATTTTATTTGCATGTCTTATCTAGTGTGGTGTTTTTCTCCAGGAAGAGAGAACAATTTTAGGATACTGGATGTGGAAAACACAAAACATTTAATATACCCATACATTATGAGTTGAATCTAGCCAAAGATTCATTGGAAGCAAAACAGACTTTGAAAGTCAGTTCATAACATTTGTGTAAGATTTAAGTTACTATAAATTATATTTCTAAAAATTATTTATTTAAAAATGTCATATCTTAACATTTTAGAGACAATGTGGTTACATGTCCAAAAGAAGGCTTTAGGGAAGAGTGAAGCCTAAAGTCAGTAGTTTTAAAAATTGGCTGCACGTCATACAGCATTGAATTAACTTCTAATTATCAATTCATTAATTTTTTTTTTTTTACAAAACTGTTTATTGTTTCTCCAGAGATGAATAATAGTGGGAAGATACAAAATAAATACTTTCAAAACATCTGCAAAGTGAACAGAGTTGAGTATAGGTTTTTTTCACGGGGGGTGGAGTCCATTTCTATATTGAGTTGGCATTTTGACCCAGTTTACTTTTAAAAGTATTCTAGAATGTTTATAACCTTTCAGGAAAAAAAATAAGGTATTTCTTCTATACTAAGTCAATGAATTAATTCATTTTACCAACAGCAATAACCGCAAATTTATTAGTTGAAAATAACCAATTATTGTAAACTCTAAACTCTGAGTCAATATTGTGCTCTGGCTATTTTTTAACTTGACACAAAACAATACCCAATCAAGTTGGAAGTCAATAATATCTAGCAAAAACTTTGGTGGAATGTTACGAATAAGGAATTGGCCAATAGCTGCCATGACTACTTTAAATAAAACCTCTGCTAAATATGTCTTTTTTTCCTTAAAAGTATTAATGCTAACTAAATAAATTTACCTAAAAGGTGAATTTTGTTTGGAAATACAGATTTTAAGGCCTCTTTTTTTTAAAATACATTTTTATTTTAGGATTGTTTTAGTTTAAGAGAAAAATTGTAAAGATAGTGTAGAGAGTCTTAAATCCAACATACTTGGTTTCCTCGTCATTAACACCTTCCATTAGAATGTTATATTTGCTATGATAAATGAATGAAAACCAATAAAGTAATATTAATTAACATCCATACTTTACTCACATTGCCTTAGTTTTTGCCTAATGTTCTTTTTTTTTTTTTTTTTTTGTAGTTTTGGCAGGAGCCGAGCTTGAACCCACTACCACTAATATATGGGGCCGGCACCCTGCTCCTTGAACCACAGGTGCCACCCCCCCATTTTCTTTTTCCTCATGAGTCTATCTGGGATTTCCTATAACACTTTGTCCATATGTCTCCATAGGCTCTTCTTGACCATGATAGTGTCTCAAATTTGCCTAGTTTTAAGTATTGGCTGGGAGTATATTAGAATGCCCACATCTGGGCTAGAACATCCATTTTCTCTTATTTTAAATATTGGAGTTTGTGTTCCTCAGGTCTTTGGGCTCTGGGACATACACTAGTAACCACTCTACCCGGGTTCCCCAGGAGAACTAGCCCTTCTTAGTTCTCCAGCTTACAGACCTTTTCGGCCTCCATAGTTGAATGAGTCTGTTCCCCAAATAAATCTATTTTATGTATCTATCTCTCTATCTATCATCTTCTGTCGTCTATCATCTCTCTACTGTTGGTTGTGTTTCTCCAGAAATCCCCAATTAATACACTATTCTATAGCATAGCAATCAACTTTTTTACATTGGCCATGTATCTTGTGAACTTGATATATTCATCTATTATTTCTGGGAGGATTTTCGTTGTTTTTTTGGTGATTTTTCTACACAGATAAGTGTATCATCTGCAAATAAGACAATTTTATTTCTTCCTTTCCAATATGTACATAACACTAGGTAGATTTTTTGGTCCTAAAGTGTATAAGAGTGATAGGTGACAGAGAACATACCTTCCTGCTCCTAATCTCAGGAGAAAGGTAACCAGATTCTTGCCATGAAGCATAATGCCAACTGCAGGCTTTTATAGACCTTTTTTTTAAAATGAAACAAAACTTTATTTAATATAAATAAAAATAGTAACAAATAACAGACTTTTCATAAACAGCAGCAACAGCCAAAGATCACCCTCCTCCTCCCCTGTCCCTGAATACAGGCCCTTTTACCAGACCCACTGTGTATCACCCTGTCTTGGGGCAGGGGTTCATCTTTGTAAGGTAAGTAAGATCTGATCTCAGGGGTTGATGGAGACAGATGGGTGACCTTTCAGCATGGAGATAACTTTGGCCTTGAACATTGAATGGGGGTCCCAAGGAATCCAAAGGTAGGATTTAAAGGACTATCACACAGTGGGTTCCCCTCCCCATTGTAAGAGTCTTCCCAGCCCTACCTAGGAAGGGAATAGCTAAAATGCTGACCCCTGGCCTGTCCTGTCCACTTTGAACTCTCAAACTTCTAAGAAGAGGGATTTTTGGTTCCATGTATTAGTGCATCGTGAATCATGGCTGCAGTAGGAGGAAGTCCTTCCCCTTCCTCTTGCTTTCCCCAGAGGAAAGGGAGGCAGCCCACATCCTTGAAATCTTCTGGCTGCTGATTGGACGCAGATGGCTGACAAGGGTGAGCCCAGATGTCTACAATCTTGCACAGGGTGGAATAACGTTCCTCCAGCTCTGGCCCCTCAGTCTGCATTAGCAGGTTTGCCAGCTCCCTGCTTAGGTCCTGAAACATGTTGTTTCGTCCTTGCCTCTTAGGCTGGCTTGTGTCTGGGACCACACCATGGTCCTGTAACTCTCCACTGGGCTCAAGGAGATGCTGGTACTTCTGCCACCGGCGTCACACCATGGCTTCATCAACCGGCTGCTGGCTGGTGTGCAGCAGGGCCAAAATGTGCCGGCAGGGCAAGGTGGTACCATTGCTGGAAGTAACAGCTGCAGCTACAGCCATTTTTGCTAACCTGGTGAGAGTCCTCTAGCAGCTGCACATCCACCGAGGAGCCACGCCCGGCTGTTTTTTGTTGCAGTGTGGTGGGGTCCGGGTTTGAACCCGCCACCCTTGGTATATGGGGCCGGTGACCTACCCACTGAGCCAAAGGTGCCGCCCTTTTTTTTTTTTTTTTTTTTTTTGAGACAGAGTCTCACTATGTTGCCCTCAGCAGAGTGCTGCGCCATCATAGCTCACAGCAACCTTAAACTCTTGGGCTGAAGTGATTCTCCTGCCTCAGCCTCTCCAGTAGCTGGGACTTCAGGGGCCCACCACAGTGCTTGGCTATTTTTAGAGATGGGGTCTCACTCTGGCTCAGGCTGGTCTCTAACATCTGAACTCAAGCAATCCTCCCTCCTCAGCCTCCCAGAGTGCTAGGATTACAGGCGTGAGCCACCACGCCTGCCCAAAGGTTGTTAATTTTAAAAGAACAAATACTTTCTGAGTATTGTTCCAGTATTTCTGCAAGTCAAACAACTGTGAACCTATATCCCATTCCTTTTTGTACCCATGAGGCAGACATCCTGAACACTGACCTTCCCCTTGCTTTTTTCATCACAAACACCCCATCCTGGAGGTCCTTCACACCACCACCTTCCACAGTCTTCCCTTGGCAACCCTTCCCCACCCCACCCCCGCACCACACTCTGCCAGTCATTTTTCTGCCTTTGTCTCTGTCCTGCCTGTCCCTGGCTCACTCCCACCGCCCTGCCTCCCTTCTTCCCCCTGGGGCTCTCCTCTCCCAGAGGCCCTCATCCTCAGTGGCATTTACCCTTAATCTCAGAGAAGCGTCCATGAGCACTTTATCTAAGGCAAGGGTCCTCAAACTACACCTGCGTGTCACATGTGACCCGCCAAGGACATTTATCCAGCCCATCTGGTGTTTTTACCTCCAGTGCGCAGTGCGCATGTGTGGAATGCGCACTGCACTCTCCAACTCCCCTCCTTCTCTCTCTCTCTCTCTCTCTCTACTCCTCCTCTCAGCTGAGACTCTTTTTTTCTTTTTTTTGTAGAGACAGTGTCTCACTTTCTTGCTCCTCGGTAGAGTGCCATGGCATCACACAGCTCACAGCAACCTCCAACTCCTGGGCTTAGGCGATTCTCTTGCCTCAGCCTCCCAAGTAGCTGGGACTACAGGCACCCGCCACAACACCCAGCTATTTTTCTGTTTTGCAGTTC
>CAUYRH010128494.1:0-14167 GCA_963574655.1 Perodicticus potto | reverse complement strand
ACAGTATTGGTGGAATAGTTGGGGTTCATGGAGATATACTTGCATAACTTTATCCAATTCCATGATGTTCTAAATTAGTTTACAAAAGATTTAATTTGAGCATCTAGAAAAAAGTGTGTTGGCTTCATCCAAAAATTTTGCCTGTCATATATATTGGACAAAAAAGAGAATTAGGTATTTGAAAATACTGGCAAGTTGTATGTCACAAAATTTGAAGCAAATGGAAATCTCATGAAGTTTTAAAGATGCTTTCAGTAAGGAAAATGTAGAGGAGTAAACTTGAGTGATTTAATGATATTGAAGGATAAGTTTAGTAGAAGTAATTTGTTATATACACTGGAGGCTGAGTTGTAATAGGTCTGCTTTTAAGTTTAATATACATGGGAATTGAATTTCTCTATTCTTCTAAAAATATTTCAACTTCTTTTGTTTTATCTGCATTCCTACTTCCTTTTCTACACACAAATTATTTCTTGCTTGGATAGTTGCCTCCTAATTGATTTTCCCTTTTTTTGATTTTCTTTTCAATTCCCAATCCATTCTTCCCAAATATCACCAGGAAGATTATTTAAAAATGCAAATTTGGTCAAGTTCTATCCCTTATAAAAATTATTTACATTCTACCTTTTATTGCAATCTTTGGCAGATTTTTGCAAATTCTGCAATAGAATTCTAACTCCTTGTTTTAGCTGTTAAGGGTTTTTCTCTGCTGCCAATAGTTATTAGTAGGATGATACTGTGCTCCTCCTTACATCCATTTTTCTGAGGCCAAACTGAATTATTTGAAGTTTCTGTGATAAATCAGATCTCTATGATTGATGCATTTGTGGCTCTGCCAGGGGAATGCTTTTGCCTGGAATATTCTTCACTCCTTATAGAACCAGCCAATTCCTACATTTTCTTCAGAAGTAACCTTACAAATTCCTCCTGTGGGAAGCCATTCCTGGGCCTCCCATCTGATTTTCATCTTTCATGGTGAGGTCAGCCACTTTTTCCTTTGTTCCCCTCACTAAAGAGGCTGGAAAAGTTAAATATTCACTTTTCCAGCTAGCCAGGTGTTCTATCTGTGATATCCATGAATAAAATATGTGGACAATTTCCTAGGATGGATGAGGAAGTTTTGCTTTCTGCTAATTTCCACTGGTTCTTTATTCATCCTGCTTGGAAGGGAAGTAGTTGCCCAGAGCTTCCATCCTTTTGCTACAGTGAGGGAAAGAACAGAAAAATACCATATTCTGATTCTGACATTACTGAGTCATTAAATCTACACTAACACACACTCACGACCAGAATTCTTGTTATATGAAAGTAAAGATTTTTATTATCATAATGTAGCCAGAATCTCTCTCTGCCAACTGCATTGTCTCAGAGATTCAAAGAATGAATCCACGGACCACGCCAGTAAGTGAAAGGACAGATATTTATTGATGAGATAGATAAAGAAGATTTGGCCACAGTGAAGTGGGGATAGAGCAGTTAATCCATGTAGGCCTTTTATCTAGGGGTTTATATACTGCTTTCCTATCCTCAGGGCAGAGGGGTTTGGGGAGATGGAACATATGTTGAGAATATGTCATAACCGTTTGATGACACAGGTCTATGGGCAGAAGTTAATTTCAAAACTGCTCCTGTGTAAGATTATGGCCCCTCCTGAGGTGCTGCCTCTTATTCAGGGTGTATTCCCTGCTCTGGGGGAGGCAGTTCAGGGAGATAGTGGTCAGGCTGGTTTCTATCTGCCTGCTTGTGCCTAGGGATGGAGTATGTGTTGAGACTGATCTCTGAGCCCACGCAGGCTGAAATGAGGGGGTCCCTGTCTAACCACAAGGAGGAGAACCTGTATCAATAAGATCATTTTTCTGTTGCTCACAGCTAAAACATTCATTGCTCTCTTGCATTCCATGTAGTACCTCAATTTTGCATAAACTATTGTTTGTTCCTAGGCTGCAGCTTCTTAAGAGATAACATATTTGTGACTAGTGCTGAGTGAACTCTTAATAACGGCTTTGAATGAATAAATGAACATCTGCTAACTTTTGCTTGTGATCTATAGTATTTTGTTTTTTTTTTTTTTGAGACAGTGTCACTTTTTCACCCTAGGCAGAGTGCCATGGCATCATAGCTCACAGAAACCTCAAACTCTTAGGCTTAAGTGATTCTCTTGCTTCAGCCTCCCGAGTAGCTGGGACTACAGGCATGCACCACAACACCTGGCTATTTTTAGAGATGGGGTCTCATTCTTGCTCAGAATGGTCTCCAACCTGTCAGGCAATTCACCTGCCTCAGCCTCTCAGAGAGCTGGGATTATAGACATGAGCCACGATGCCTGGCCTGATCTATAGAATTTATAGTATTCTTTGAATAAACTGAATTACATTATTTTAGCCTTAAAAATTCTTAAAATACTTTTTCTTTGATGAAAAAATAAGGTAATTTTGAATAAAATATAACTTGATTCTACTTTCAAAATTGGACTTTTATATAAAACATACACGTAAGTTTATTTTTTTGTCAATGAACTGAAGAAATACTTTTAAAATCCTAACCAGTTACCTTTCTACTTGTATTTATAAATTATTTCCTTTTTTAAAAAAGAGAATAAAGTCCTGAGAATCATTTATATGATGACACATAGAGGTGGGGTTTATACTGAAATACATATGATATGAAAATTTTAGCATAGTATACAGCTAAACTATGAATAAAATGATTTTAAAAACTATTTTCAACTAGAAAAATGTATCCAATACACACACTATTAAAAGAAAGTAAATTGCATTTGCTGTAGGGGATCCAAAGCAAAATAATGGTGCTAAAAATAAACTTTAAAACAACACTGAATCTACTGCTTAGTAAATTCAGAAGTGAGGATGATTGATCAGCTGTATACACACCTACTAGAAAATTATTCATGTGCGTGCGGGTGTGTATTAAGTAGCACAAAGACTTTTTAGCGCATTTCAATTATCCCATGCATTTTTGTCTCAATATTAATGACAGTTAATTTTTTTGCTTATAAGACCTAAAGTATTAAACTTATTAAATTTGGCTGCAGTATTGACTTAAAAGATATCTTTGAAGGAATATAATCCAACATGCAAAGACTATAATATAAGGGTTATTCCCATGGCAAATATTTTTGTCAAAAACATAACACACTATTGAAAATTATGTAGGGTCTCTAAATTGTTTCAATTAATCAACTCTTCTGGCAAATAATATTGTGAATGAAAAACTCTGCAAAATCTTCATCTGAGATTATAAATTAAAAAATTTATTTCAAAACAATGACCAGAAAATCTCAACAAAAATAACACAGCTGTTTTTAAATTCAATCTCCATGTAAAGAAGAAAAAACTGTAATTTTATACTTCAGATGATCCCTACATAATATGTTTATTTTTGAGAAAAAATGCTGAGACAATTTATTTTTCAACCAACCAAGTGATTTGACATCTGAACAGAGGCAGATTTTTTAATTAATTATGATAGAAGCATTTGCACCTTAATTTGAAAACATTCTTACTTTCACATAGTCCTATTCTCATTTAATTAAGTTTAATTGATTTTAAGATTATTCCCATGTTTCTTAAAACTTCTGGGGTTTGACTCTTTAGCAAACAGAATTCCTAATACTAGAGCCTACCTTAAGCTGGGTTTATTAATATTAGACCATGAATAAGAAAGCAATACCAAATCTTTACCAAAAAATATCCTCTCACTCTAGCATACTTTCAAAATACTAGAATATCGGCTCAGCGCCTGTAGCTCAGTGGCTAAGGTGCCATCCACATACACTGGAGGTAGCAGGTTCAAATCCAGCCAGTGCCTGCCAAACAACAATGACAACTGAAATCAAAAAATAGCCGTGTGTTGTACCTGCAGTCCCAGCTATTTGGGAGGCTGAGGCAAGAGAATCACTTAAGCGCAAGAGTCAGAGTTTGCTGTGAGCTATGACACCACAGCACTCTACCCAGAGTGGCAGGTTGAGACTCTGTCTCAAAAAAATATCAAGTAAAATTCAGTTTCTTACTTTAGATGACTTCTGAAAATGTCAATTTCATAACAAGAAAAAGGTCAACTTTTGTCATTAAATTCTTTAACAGCATCACATATTATTCCTTAAAACAAAGAAAAATGGTCTTATGGACTATGCTGGAGTCTAATGTATTATCCATTCGTGAATTTATTGAACACATATTTGTGGAATATCCACCATATATAAGGTGATTTGTTGTGTTAGAATAATATGCATCGGCTCTGTTCTTATGAAAATTACACTGTTAGGAAGCAGACGAATAAATCTGCAACACAGCTCGTGACTGGGGGAGGTATAATAATGAAGCAGAATAACAGGACAGGAGAGGCTGAGTGTGGGAGGCACTGCCATGTTTAGTAGTGTTTAGGGTAGGCCTCTCTGCCTGTGTGATTACAGTAGACTCTTAAATGAAGTGAAGGAGCCCAGCCATGCAGATAGCAGGGGGATGAGTGTTTCATACCAGAGATGAGTATGGTTGAAGGCTCTAAAGCCAGGGTATTTCTGTATATTTGAAGAACCTCAAGAGGCCAGAGTGGCTGGACAAAAATTAATGGGGGGCCAGCATGAAACTGGGGAAAAGAGGCAGGAGTTGAGATGGGAGCTATAACTTGATACCTTACAGACAAGTGTCTTTAACAGACGCTGCCAAACTTGGATTTTTCCTTTACAGATTTGAGAAGTCAAAGTTACCTCTTTCAAGAGGTAATGTTTAAAGATAAAACATTAAAAAACCCAAGATACTAATACTTTTAAAAGACTGTGCAAGTAGCAGATGAAATTACTAAATATTAATAGAACAGAAGAAAGAATTCCAGAGATAATACTTTCTCTCTCTCTCTCTTTTTTTTTTTTTTTTTGCAAACTTGTTATCTGGGAATTAAGTCTATGGTGAGTTCAAACTTTGGAAATTTTTGTACAATAATGTTAGTGAAGAAAATTACATCCCAATACACTATTTAGTGTTTATGCTTCTACTAGTTTAAGCCAATTTTCAAGGGAAAACATATCTGTACAGTCCATTCCTACCCAGGGAAACTCCTTGACGATATTAGAAAATTGCCTCTAGGATTAGGTTCATTTTACTAATCGAGGCCATAGATTCTGTGTTCACCAAGGAATCTGCAAGTAAAAGCTCACAGCAGGTGCAGCTGCAGGTGGCGATGAAGCTTTCCAAACAGCCACTGAATCTGCCAGTGCAGAACATCTTATGTCATCTGGCAAATATCTTTAATGGACAAGAATTGCTTTGGGGCAAAAAAAAATTCTCTTGTACGTAGAGATGGAAAAATGCTATTCAGTTTTTTTTTTTCCTAGTTTCAACAAATGGCAGATAGTTTTTTTCCTAGCAAAATGAGTAAAGATATTTCTTTAAAATAAATTCAAATTATTCTTTGAGCACTTATATTGAAACAATTCTGCACTAAATTTGTAATTACTGAATAATTTAAATGTTAAGTGATGAAATAAATTGCCAAAAGAATAATAACACGTGGTTGGAATGTGTGTCACCTGGGCACAGACATTATGTACCTTACAGTCTCTCCCAAACATGGTCTCCTGACCGACAAGTGGAAAATTCAGTAAAAGGCAAATAGAAAGAGGAAAGAAAGCCCTTCAAAGATTTTTTCAGGGGGAGGAGAGGGAACGCTTCATGCTGATGTTTGAGAAGAAAAAGTTTCTTCCTGACCACTCGTTGACTTTCATCACTGGACTGCAGGGTTTGTGAGACAAGGTAATAGGATAAAAGTCTCACATGTCCCTTGGACTTCTGCAGATTTTTTAAAAATCACACTCTGGAGGACATGCGGTGAACTTTTCCTTCCACCCTATTTTAGAAACCCACATTTGCATGATCACAGCATTTTTCAGTATGAACACTGCTGGTTCTGTTGCATCTTTCTGCTCTGAATCTACTTAGAAATTATTATCAATGCAAAGACGTAAGGAGGGACAAGAGAAGTGGTTGCTCATACCTGTGCTGACCCTTTGCTTTTTCCTCTAGTTCCTCAGGGTCCGCGTGAATATAGGCATCACGCAGCACCATACGGGGTTTTGTGGCTGTTAATTTATATCAAGGCAAGCTATGGAAGAAATTCTGTCTATGAAGTATATCATCATAAAATTATTTTTAATGATAATAGAAACAAAAGTCCTTAATAACTTTACTAAATTAATGTTGGAACACACTTGTAAGGACTTGGAGATAATTACAGTGATAAAGTTTAAGAACAGTTAAACAAATATGAATTAGACTTAAGAGAAAAATTTGCCAAAAGATAATCTTTTTCCCACATAAAAGAGAAAAAGAAAAAAGTAAAAAAAGAAAATGCTAATATTATTCAACATATCACATAAGAAAAATGGTGGGGGAGCCCTTATGTATATAGCATGAGTCTTAGTAATATTATAAAGTAGATAATAAAATATAAGTCACTGGGGCTTCGCATACAACTTAAAATAAAATCAATTTTAGTTTGATTAAGGAAGCATATGATAGAGAAGAAAAGGTAATGTGAAAAAATAACATGGTTTGGATTCAAAAAAATTTTTAACTTATATGCTTATACTTTCTATAAGCAGAAATACCGCAAGCTGGAAATACACAAGACATTTTGAAAGTAACTGCAATCCAGGTGCTAGTGATTTTCTCTCTAAAAATTCACCCAATATGTGCAACAGTTTATGAGTATTCAACGCCCAAGGACACTTCTCAAATAAGGAAGAAATAATGTGATTACCTAAGTTGAATATACCTATTTCAAAAACCCATTTTTCTTTAACATAAAGCATGTTTTAAATGCTTTAATTTTACTCTCTGAAAAAGAAATGAATTGTACAGTTTTTTATTCACAATAATTACAATACTTTTGTCATTTGAAATGCATTCACATCAAACAGTCAAATTCTTTTCAGAAGCCAGAGCAACAAATGACACCTGAGTATTACATGTACAATGAAGGTTCAAGGAATCTACAGACCTTGAAAGTTTTCTAACTCTAGTGTCTGTAAAAATTATGATTATAATTTGGTTCTTTTAATCTTCTTTATTATTATAATATAATATTCTAAATATAGAATATAGCATTATATTCTGTATAATAGAATACTAATATAGCTAATATAGCTAATGCTATATTCTATATGTAGAATATTATATTTAATATAAACATATGCTACAAAATATAATAAAACCACCACTCAGGTCGACTAGAACATTACCAAATTTTTGCAAGCACCCCTTATGATAAAATTATTTTTTTTCTTCGGGGTAGATGCCTCGTAATGAGAATGCAAGATCAAATGGGAGGTCTAATTTAAGTTCTTTGAGGATTCTCCATACTTCCTTCCAAAAAGTTCGTCTTAGTTTGCAGTCCCACCAGCAGTGTAAAAGTGTTCCCTTCTCTCCACATCCACAGCAGCATCTGCAGCTTTGAGACTTTGTGATGTAACAACCTAAATGTCCACCAACCCAGGAATGGATTAAAAAGCTGTGGTTATGTTCCCGTGGAATACTATTCAGCATAAAAAGGTAGAGACTTCACATCTTTGTATTAACCTGCACAGAGTTACACCACAATTTTCTTTGTTAAGTATCACAAGAATGAAGAAGCAAAAATCCAATTACTCAATTGTAAGATGAAGCCAGTAGACAAACTAATGTATACTCACAATGGAGAAAAACTCTGTTCAATTCGAGCTTGGGAGGCAGGGGAACGAGGAAGCAGGGAGAGGGGAGGTGGGAGGAGTTGAAATCCATGGTGTATGGCATGCCTCTTGGGGGGGCACAATTATAAGAGGGACTTTACCTAACAAATGCAATCAACATAACCTAATTCTTTGTATCCTCAATGAAACTTAAACAATAAATTAAAATATTCAGTTAAAATTATATATATTTAAGGTGTACAATTTGATGATTTGATATACCTATGAATTATGAAATAATTACAATAAAGCTAATTAACTTAATCATTACATCACACTGTGGTTACCATTTTCTTTCTTTTCTTCTTATAATGAGAACACTTAAGTTCTACAAATCTGAGAAATTTCGAGCATACAATACGATATTGTTGACTATAATCCATACTGTTGTACAGATCTTCAGAACTTATTCACCCATGTATCTGAAAATTTTAACTCCTGAACCAACATTTTCTAGTTTCCTTCTTTCCCCAGCCACTGGTAGCCACTATTCTAATCTCAGTCTATATGAATTTGATTAAAATAGATTCCATGTATAAGTGAAAAAACTCAGCACTTACCTTTCCGTGTCTGGCTATTTTACTTACAGTAATGTCTTCTAGTTTTATCTATGTTATAGCAAATGTCAGGATTTCTCTTTGTTTCAAGGATCAAGGACACACCATCCTGTGTATGTTTGCATGTATACATACCACATTTTCTTCATTCATTCATCCATTGAAGGGTATTTAGTTTGTTTCCCAATCTTGGCTATTGTAAATAATGTTGAAATGAATATGCGAGTGCGGAACCTAATTATCTGATCATCCTTGGGGAAGGAGACCTTTCTTGGTAGCAGGTGTAGGCAGCAGGGTGCCTGCCCACTCCATGCAGCTGAGATCCTAGGAAGGTGCCTAAGGATTGCTTTGAGAGAGGGAAATATGACACAACTTTAAGGTCAACTAATCACATCCAAACCTAGTCTTCTATTATCTTATTTAACACACTCATGGATAAGTTATTCCCTGAATTTTCTTAGAAGTCTCATACCAGAGCTAGCAAGTATCAAATGTAAGCAAATCTGATTTTCAATATGAGGCCTAAATGAGGCCTATCAGGAGGATCAGGAGTCTTCTGCGCTCATGAGCAGAAAGTGCAGTTGATTTTTTGAAAGGTCTAAAAAATTTAGCACATTGAGTATAAGAGCAATAGGTACAGTCAATTAATTTCATCTTATTTCCTGGGGGAAGCAGAATTATTACTGCATGTTGCTGGGAAGCTTCATAGCCCAGGTAGGAGATATTCCTGAGAGTTTTCCTTGAAACTTCTATATAGGAAAAGAACATATTTATTATGTCTTTGACACCAACCCAAGACAAACAAACAAAAACAAAGACAGTAGACTTTGAAAAGAGTTAAACAAGAAGTAAGAGGGTGACTGAATCATCAAAGCAGAGGCTTTATATGTTAAGGTCAAGGGTGAGAAAAGTAACAACTTTAGAGATTGCTTGAACCTACACAGAGTTTATATCACTTTCCCCAGAAAAGGCTATGTGAGTTTAATTTTGATAATTTTCTGGTAGATATAAGTTATATTTTCTCTTAATAAGAAGAGTATATTACAATGATATGACTAAAAGAAAGGTCTTGAGGACATTAAGCTTTTTTTTTTTTCCTAATTTGTAAAAATATGCCATACAGGCTAGTAGTCCTGTGTATAGGGCTGTTGTGAATGCTCATATATATTATCTCATTTAATCTACATAATAACCAAATGAGGTGATATGACTATATCCAATTTTTAGCTCAAATTAAAAGAGGGATTAAATGATCTATGAAATATCCTAGAAATAGTGAAGAATAGTGTAATATTTAGTTTCAGGAGATGGTCTATTGGTGTGTGTTTGACAATCAGCCCTCTGGCCATGGGAAGGGTGGGGCAGGAGAGCTGATTTGTAGAGTTTGACAATGTTCATGATATAAATACTCCCACATGTCAGGTAAGGAGTTCCCTAATGACATCATTGAATGGGGACTTTGAAAGAGCCATGCAGTTTCACTACACAGTATTTATACCATAAAGATATATAATAGGTGTCAATGGCATTGGAAATATGGACAATACTAAAACATACTAAAAATTAACAAGTGATGAATCTAGACCATTTGTCACCTTGGTTTCTAATATTTTATTGTAAGTCTATATAGTTTAATTTTTCATTATTAGGGATTTAACAATCAAGTAGCAAAATACCTAAAAATCCTATCAGTCGTGAACTGATAAAAGCTGGCTCCAGACAACCATTATGCCCAGGTCTGGTTACAGATCCCAACTCCGTTCAAGATGTGACATTTGGCTTCAATATGGATGTACTATGTTAGTGTAAAATGTAGGGGGAAAGACCTTGGAGTTAAAACACCTGACCTGAACCTGGCCCCACCACCACCTATAAGGTCAATGGCAAATTAAGTCATGTCTCTGGCTTCAGTTTCTATCTGTTAAATCTAGCTTCAAAACGTGTAGACATGGAAAATCTTATTTACTATTGTTAAAACTTTTCCTTTGTTTCATTAGAGGTGAATTATTCTGGTTAAAGAAGTCTGCATGGTGATTGGGGATGTTCTTTCCAGGCTTGGTCCCCACGTACATGTTAGGAAATTCTAAGGAACCCCTAATTCCTAATGACACACTTAGATGTTATACCACAAAACCTGTTTAAACCGTCTTCAAGGTAAGGTATTTGTGATTCACGCTCCTCCTTTTGTTACCCTTAGCCGTCTAAAGTAACCTCAAACAATGCATGCTGACGTTTCCAAACAGAGCCCCTGATTTTCCCTCCAACCTCCTCCTCTACCCCTGTCTTTATCTGTTTATTGAGGCACCATTTGACCATATCTAAAGATAAAAAATTATTCTGGATTCTTCTGTTTTTCTCACAATTAACCTCCAATTCATCAGCAAGTTCTGTTACTGCTGTCTTCATTTTTCGCCTTCATTTATTTTAAAAAAAGTTATTTACTGACCAGTACAGGTAAGCCGGGCACAGTTCTAGGTTGTATGAATAAATAGCAAATAAAATAAATCCTTGCTCCGTGGAAATCTTATTTTTGTACAAAGAGAAATAAAATAAATAATAACCAAATCAAACACTCTAATTAAATGTGAGTCATGTGTGAATAAATTCTGAGGATGAAAAGGGTGGGGTGAGTGCTAGAAACTCACAGGAAGGGTGATGGTTTGGTGGGAGAAATTCTCTCTAAGGACAAAAATGAGAGAATAAATCTGAATGGGAAGGCAAAGTTTGCTATCTGTGATCTGAGGATAGTTTCTTTCAATGCTAAGAGCCAAGACATTAGGGTGGGCCCATGCTTGGCATTTTTGAGGGAAAGCAAAGAAGCCGGTGGGTTTGCAGCAGAGGGAGTTTAGAGGGATTCAACAAAAAAGAGAGTCATGGTAACCACAGTCTGCAGACTAGGATGGGAATACCCAGAATAAAAACTTTGCTCATTCAGATTTAGGTCTTAAGCAGTGCTATACCCTGATTACTTTGTAAAAAGTTTATCACTCTGGTTGGTGAGTAAATGCAGATTTACGGAAGTGAGATTTTAAAGCAGCAAGTTAGAAATAGATGGTTGGTGAAATAATTTCAGTCAGGTGAGGGTAATGTCTTGAATCAATGATGCTGCTGACAGGTAACCAGTTTCTAATTATATATGACAGAGTCACCATAGCTGACCACCTCCCTCCACTGACCACCTCTTTAAGTTGACCCAATTTTTACACACTGGACTTACACCACATGGACATATCAGTACAGTAGTCCCAGTTCCTTATGTTGACCACACATGTCTATTGACTAGTTTGTTACAGTCTGTTGGGTGGTCAACTTACAGAGGTTCTACTATATTTTAAAATACCCTATATATATCATGGGCCCTCTGATAGTGATCCCAATGTCACTTTCTCACATTCTTTTCATTTTTTTTTTTTTTTCCTGATTTGAACCATCCATACTGTATATCTTGTTATTCCAAAAACTTGCTAAATCACTTGGTTGTTTCAAGCCCTTTGAATTGTTATTTTCTCTTTCTGGAATACAGGGCTTCCAGGGAGTCTCATGCCTTGCTCTATCATACTCTATTCAAGCCCTTTCTCCTCCTATGTCCCTCTGAAGAAGATCCTCCCCTTCTATCCTACCTAAACTACGAGCCACCGTCATTCATTCTTTACCCTCCACTCCTCTTTAGCTTATCAGCGTGACACTTCATATCACTACTTCAAATACATTACTATTTATTTTATGTTGTGCATCTTCCACATTCCACAACAATTTGTTTTGTTCATCACTTTTAAAACCAAATTCAACCTTCTAAAACATTGTGTCTCTTCCACATTTAAAAATTTGAATTACCCTGTATTGCCTAAGTAGTGATCGTCATATGGCACAGATAAATATAACGGCCACATCCTGGTAAGTACTACCATCCAATTGCCCAATTTCTCTTATCACATAGTTTCCGAATTTCAAGAAGGAAAAAAATCCTTCCTAAATCTATTTTTTGGCACAGTTTGAGCCCATGATAATACCCTTCAAGTGTCTGTATTTCAATATGCATCTTCACAGAAGCAGCATCCTTCTCCCAGCCACATTTGCCAGAATCTCACCTGGGTAATCAAGGCATAATGATACAACGGATGAGGTACATTGACAACGGCTAAATTATTACAAATGTTCTTGGTTTCTGCACAAGAGGAAGTATTGTATACACTTGAAGAGTCATAATTAAATGTTTGCTCTTTGAGCTTTTATGCTGGGGAGATTTGAGATGT
Source organism: Perodicticus potto (assembly GCA_963574655.1). NCBI lineage: Eukaryota > Metazoa > Chordata > Mammalia > Primates > Lorisidae > Perodicticus > Perodicticus potto. The sequence goes on along the minus strand of CAUYRH010128494.1, from coordinate 1,616 downwards.
ACTTAGCTCTGTAGATTTTGTCCACATAAAGCGCTTTTGTTGAAAATCTGCTTTCCTCCTGCCTGTTATTATTAACCAAACAGTCTGCTTTTGCCAAAATTGTATAGTAGTTTCTGTTTCCTCTCTCAGTTCCCATTATATTTCTTGGTGTTCTTTCCCTTCTCTTTTCATAATAAACCCACCTCTCTTATTGACCACCACCAAAAACAACTCCCACCCCATTATTGGATGCTTTTTCATTCTTGGTGAATTAGGTAGAAAGTAATCTAAATAGATGGATCATATTAAGTGGGTAAATTGAAATCCACCCTGCCACCAACTCCCTCATCATACACATTCATTTTTACCTCTCCAAGGTCATTTGCTCTGTGATTGAGCTTTGATTTCAGGCAATGTGAAGAAGTTACATTTTGCACTGTCAATTTCACTTAGATTTCACTCTTTAAGACTAGAAGAAGAGACAAAATGAGGGGGAATGAGACCACATTCATGGAACCTGTTTTTACTTATTAAAAGAAGAATATGAAAGACCCTTTGAAGGTTGTGTCCTACTTAAGAAAACGTTTGGCATTTGAGCACTTGACACATAACTATTACACATTAGGACATACATTTTTAATTGTACTTAATTTTAACTTGTTAAAATTTAAATAACTACATATAGTTAGTGGTTATTGTCTTAGACAGTACAACAGTAATGGGTAGAGAGATTGACCTATTAGATTCAGGATGAAGTACAAAAGTTTATTTAGTTCCTACTATTTCTAGATGAAAGAATTTGAGGGAATGGACGCTGTCTTGTGACTCTCCCACTAGCTTCTATTTTGAGCTCACAATAAATATTGGTAAGTGTAGGAAGGTTGAAGTTATGATAAGACTTGAAGGCCTCTGCCAGGCACAATGGCTCACACCTCTAATCCTAGCACTCTGGGAGGCTGAGGCCAGTGGAATGGCTGAACTCAGGAGTTCAAGACCAGCTGCCAGCAAGAGTGAGAGACTGTCTCTAAAAAGTAGCCATGTGTTGTGGTGGGTGCCTGTTATTCCAGCTACTCTGGACATTGAGGCAGGAGGATCACTTGAACCAAGAGTTTGAGATTGCTGTGAACTATGACACCATGGCACTCTACTCAGTGCAACAAAGTGAGCCTCTGTCTCCAAAAACAAACAAACAAAGACTTTAGACCTGACAATTTCTAGCTATTAAACGTGCATCCTGTCGTAAGAAAACATACTGCTGTTTGACAAATTTTAATGGTGTTTTCTTTGGCTATGGCTTGAAGACAACTGTCTGTTCTGCGTTGTTTCCATTTTCCTTTCCTTTGCTGTCTTAAGAAATATTTGCTTGGAAACAAACAAAAACTCATAAATTATTTAATTATTAGGGAACTCAATAGCAATTTGCATTTGTGGCTTATATCTACCTTTCTGAATTTTTTCCTGATAACAACACTAATCCTGCTTCATGTATTTTCTTTTTTTTCTTTTTTAATTATTTTTTATTGAGTCATAACTGTGTACAATGATTCAAGCTTGGAGTACAGTGTGCGGGCTTCCCATACAATCGGAGATATTTTTATCCACCTGATTAATGTAACATTCATGATATTTTCTCATTT